>QEPC01004358.1:5014129-5028680 GCA_003113815.1 Sphenodon punctatus | reverse complement strand
ACTTCTTGTGGTTTATTCCATGTGAACTCTTCTTACAGAACTTCCAAGATGTGTTGCTCTTAAATCACCAACATGTTTCGACCATAAAGTCTTCTTCAGGGCTTATTTACATCCACAACTTGATACCATTACTGAGAGTCCTTCCAATGACAAAATGAAAAATCAACATGACAATCATTTCAAAAGATGGCTTACTACCAGATTTTATTTTAATCATAGTCATAAGAAGTGGCTTCGAAATATATTAGTGAATACCTTGTATTATGGGCCAAGTGTCTTGTCACACCTCTCTAGTGGCTCTTCTGTTCACTAAATACATACCAAATAACAAAACATTTTATAATCTGTTCCTTCATACTAAGTGGACAAGCCAACTTAGTATACCTTCCAATAAACTGTGACTGACCCCACTGTGTTCTGCCTACTAAGTATCATGTCAACTACTCCTCTTTCAGAATGACACTTAAACTTGCCCAGTCTCAGGCTGCATTCAGATGTGCGCTTAATTCGCACAGCAGCAGTGTCGGCATCGTGTGATTTAAAACATTGCACACTTCCAGGTTGGTGTGAATGTACCTAGTGCGCACAATTCAGTGTAATGCGAACTGTCGGAGTGCGGTTTTAAAAGCTGCTCCGAGCAGCTTTTAAAACCGCACTCGGACAGTTCGCATTACGCTAAATTGGTGCATTCACACCAACCCGGAAGTGCGCGTTGCTTTAAATCGCACGATGATGCCGCCGCTGCTGCTGTGCGAATTAAGCGCACATCTGATTGCGCCCTTTGTCTTCAGACCAGGAATAAGATCATGAAGCACTTTCTTCTGCTAAAAAATAATAATAAAACTAATTTATAAAAATCAAATCTGCTATTTTAGTGCACCTACCACACATAAAAAAACTTCCTCACCTCTTAATCTTTCCAGCATCAAACTCACCTTAGAGTATTCTCACTCTTTCAGCCAAAAATACTAAATACCAAGCAAAGTAAACCTACCAGTCAGCAGACCTCCTTAAATACTCTCCTTAGGGTAGCCAATTAAACAATTCTCACATCTGCCTCACAGTCTAATGACATACACTTGATTCCTCAGTAACATGGAACCAGGAAAACTATCATCATATGCTCTCAAAACACCAGTAAAACAAAACCACTTGAACCTGTGCCTCATTAATACACTCCCCTCTATATTCCTATGTCTCATGTCTGTCTAACAACTACCTAAAATCCTAAAACAATTTTTTTTGGATGAAAACAAAATTGAAAATCAACGCTATCTTAAAGCACACCTTGAACCCATGTTATAGGGACCCCAAGCCATAGTCTCAAAGGCCTACACCACTTCACAAGAACAAGAGAGGGGAGAAAAAAACACATGTTGATTAAACTAAATTCAATACCATGAAAAAAATATTTTAAAGCTGTCTGGCCAAACCTAGGCCATTGCTCAAAACTCATAACTGATTATGTCAAAGGACTCTCCCACAGCTACCTAAATCCCATCCGTATAAATAAACTAAAATTGAACCCCTGGCCCTAGGGACTCCTAACCATGGTCCCAAAGGTCTACACCATCTTATCAGCATGAAGCGCAAATGAAGAAAGAACATGTTCTGTAAACTAAAATCATAGCCATAAACCCTGTACATTCGCTTGGAATGCTTAAAATAACTTTTTCTAACTAACACATGAACCAGTGAGCTCAGGAAATCCAAACCCACTGACTTAAATACCTGCACAATCTTACATCCACATTGAAAGCTTGGTGAGAATGCATCTGCCATAAACCCCAAACAATTTAGAAAAAAAAGGTAATTTTTCATTCAGCCAATGGAAGAACACCCATATGATAAATCACAATATAATATGTTACACTCTCTTACTTAAATATCTTGTTAATCAAAATTAGAAATCATAAAACGCCAAACTGACCCTTAAATAGTACTTAAACTGATAAAATAATAAAATAGATATAAGTTGAACTCTACCATAGGAATAAATATTACTATATCTTATACAATCAAATATACATTGCTACAATCACATGTGACCTATGTGAAAATAATCATACATAACATTTCAAATCCAAAAAGTCATTTAGACCCCTTGGTTTAACACTTTGGAGCCAGAACATCTAATAACTTTTTCTTTTCAATAGTCTTTGTTCTATCTCTTTCTCCGCCTGAATTCTCTCTATAACCCAAAATCTAATGTCCATGTGACTATGCCCCACTGCTAAACAATGTTCCACCAATGGGGCTGTGACAATCTTCCTTCTAATACAACTCATATGTTCACCAATCCTAACCTTAATGGTTCTCTTAATTTGGCCCACATAAATCTTATCACAGGGACATCTTATTGCATAGACCACTTGCTCCGTTGAACAGTTACTAAAATCATTCAGAACGTAAGTTTTCCTTTCAATATCAAATGATGTCATATTAAACGTGAATCTACAATAGGTACAATGACCACATTTATAATGGCCCTTTACTTCTCCTAATATGCCCATTACACTTGGTTTCCCCTGCGATAGTATAGCAGCTCTTACCAAAATTTCTTTCAAATTTCTACTTCTCTTATACGAAAAAAGAGGAGGCTCCTCACAAAAAGGTATATGCTCCACTAGTCTCCAATATTTCATAACTACACCCCTTATTTTGAAAGCCAAATGGCCAAACGTGAGAGGATAAACTATCCTACTCACACTTGAATCTGTCCTTTCTTTATCCAATAATTGTTCCTGTTTCCAGCCAAAGGCCTTATGTATTGCTATATCCAAACATGCTTTTGGACAGCCCCTCCTTGAGAATCTCATGTACAATTTATCCGATTCTGACAAAAACATGTCATCTTTTGAGCAATCCCTACGTATGCGTAAAAACTGGCTGTATGGAAGATTCCTCTTCAAATGACCAGGATGGTGACTTCTGTAATGTAGATATCTGTTTTTATCTGTGGGCTTTGTAAAAGTAGATTCAATGAAACCATCCAGACCCAATGAAACTTTTATATCCAAAAAGGATATAGTCTTCAAATCATAATGCATCTCAAAAGAAATAAATTCATGACATTGGTTTAACCACTGATGAAAGGAACACAAAATTTCTAACAGACCCTTCCAAATCATAAAAATGTCATCTATGTATCTCCTCCAGAGAAAAATATTTTCAAAAAAACGGTTTACTCTATCATCAAATACAAAACTATGCTCAAACATGTCCATAAATAAATTCGCTACTTCTGGTGCCATGGAAGACCCCATTGCAATACCCAAATTTTGAAAGTAAAAGGTCTTTTCAAATTTAAAATAATTTCTTACCATAATCAGTTGCAATAAATTAGCCAAGAAATATGCAGGTGGACCCCTATAAGTACATAATTCCAATGTAGATCTGACAATATCTACAGCTTCTTTTTGCAGAATATTAGGATATTGCGAAACCATGTCAAGAGTTACCAAAACCACTTCATCCCTTTTTTAAAAACCGTAATCTATATTCCTGAGAATGTTAAAAAAATGGGGGAAATCCCTAATATATGATCTTAAAGACAGAATTATCGGTTTTAAAAAAAAAGTCAACAAATTTTGCTAGAGGTTCTAATATTGAATTTATCCCTGACACTATAGGTCTCCCTGGAGGGGGTATTCCTTTGTGAATCTTGGGGAGGATGTAAAACAAAGGTGTCCTTGGGGATTTATTTACCAAGAAACCAAATTCCTTCTCTGTAATGAAATCTTTTTTCAAACCCTCTTCTAATAGACACAAAATCTCTTTTTGCATCGCATTAGTTGGATCTTTATCAACAGGAGTGTATCTTCTGTTGTCATATAATTGATGCAACACTTCATTCCTATAATCATCTTTATTCATAATCACAATTGCCCCACCTTTATCAGCTGGTTTTATCACTATTGTGGGATACTTAGACAAATTCTCCAACAACATCTTATCCTTTTTAGTTAAGTTGTGTCTCACCTACTTTCTTACCAAATAGCCTCTCCGTGTCCTCCCACACCAATCTTTCAAAAGTGCTGATAGAAGCATCTAGCTCACGTGAAGGAGTGGGGGCTGGTCAGTCCGGCCTCCCTCAACCCTGGGGTTGAGTCATCATCTGCCCGTTGTGACCTTTTTGCGGATTACTTTGTGGAGAAAATCGCTCGTATTCACAAAGACCTCGATGCCACATTTAATACAGTGGATGATGTAGAGGATGTAGAAATCCTGGGTTGTCCGATTTTGTGGGATCACTTTCAGTCGGTGACACCCGCTGATGTGGTGGATGTGCTTGGGGCAGTTCAAGCCACTTCTTGTGAACTAGATCCGTGCCCATCCTGGCTGGTTAAGAGCTGCCGAGAGACAATGGGGTCATTGCTGGCTGGGGTGGTCAACGCCTCCCTGCGGGAGGGCAGAGTGCCGAGCTGCCTCAAAGAGGCGGTGGTGCAGCCTCTGCTCAAGAAACCATCACTTGATGCTGACTCCCCTGCCAGCTATCGGTCTGTCTCTAACCTTCTTATTGAACGGGTAGTGGCTCAGCAGCTCCAGAGGCATCTTGACCGCGTCAGTTATCTTGCTCCTTCTCAGTCTGGCTTTTGTCCGGGTCATGGCACTGAGACAGCACTTGTGGCTTTGGTAGATGATCTCCGCCGTGAAAAGGACCGGGGTTGCTTGACCCTATTGGTCCTGTGATGGCTCAGAAGCTGCAGCTGGTGCAGAATGCGGCGGCCCGGCTCTTGGTGGGGCTGGGTCACCACGAGCACATTACACCAGTCTCTGCACTGACTGCCAATAGTCTTTCAGGCCCAATTCAAAGTGTTGGTTTTGACCTATAAAGCCCTACATGGCCTGAGCCCTGCCTACTTGCGAGATTGCCTCACTCCCCAGGTTCTAGACTGGCCACTGCGGTCGTCCGGGGGTGCCGTATTAGCGGTCCCTCAGGTTTCCCGGGGGGCCACACAGAATAGGGCATTCTCAGTGGCCGTGCCGTGCCTCCAGAATTCCCTCCCGGTGGGGGCTTGTCTGACCCCAGACCTCCCGATCTTTCGCAGGAATTGTAAGNCCTCCTGGGCTCCGCCGCTGGCGGCGGCCCCATCTCCTCAGGCCCCGAGGCCTGACATAGTATAGCAGCTCTTACCAAAATTTCTTTCAAATTTCTACTTCTCTTATACGAAAAAAGAGGAGGCTCCTCACAAAAAGGTATATGCTCCACTAGTCTCCAATATTTCATAACTACACCCCTTATTTTGAAAGCCAAATGGCCAAACGTGAGAGGATAAACTATCCTACTCACACTTGAATCTGTCCTTTCTTTATCCAATAATTGTTCCTGTTTCCAGCCAAAGGCCTTATGTATTGCTATATCCAAACATGCTTTTGGACAGCCCCTCCTTGAGAATCTCATGTACAATTTATCCGATTCTGACAAAAACATGTCATCTTTTGAGCAATCCCTACGTATGCGTAAAAACTGGCTGTATGGAAGATTCCTCTTCAAATGACCAGGATGGTTACTTCTGTAATGTAGATATCTGTTTTTATCTGTGGGCTTTGTAAAAGTAGATTCAATGAAACCATCCAGACCCAATGAAACTTTTATATCCAAAAAGGATATAGTCTTCAAATCATAATGCATCTCAAAAGAAATAAATTCATGACATTGGTTTAACCACTGATGAAAGGAACACAAAATTTCTAACAGACCCTTCCAAATCATAAAAATGTCATCTATGTATCTCCTCCAGAGAAAAATATTTTCAAAAAAACGGTTTACTCTATCATCAAATACAAAACTATGCTCAAACATGTCCATAAATAAATTCGCTACTTCTGGTGCCATGGAAGACCCCATTGCAATACCCAAATTTTGAAAGTAAAAGGTCTTTTCAAATTTAAAATAATTTCTTACCATAATCAGTTGCAATAAATTAGCCAATAAATATGCAGGTGGACCCCTATAAGTACATAATTCCAATGTAGATCTGACAATATCTACAGCTTTTTTTTGCAGAATATTAGGATATTGCGAAACCATGTCAAGAGTTACCAAAACCACTTCATCCCTTTTTTAAAAACCGTAATCTATATTCCTGAGAATGTTAAAAAAATGGGGGAAATCCCTAATATATGATCTTAAAGACAGAATTATCGGTTTTAAAAAAAAAGTCAACAAATTTTGCTAGAGGTTCTAATATTGAATTTATCCCTGACACTATAGGTCTCCCTGGAGGGGGTATTCCTTTGTGAATCTTGGGGAGGATGTAAAACAAAGGTGTCCTTGGGGATTTATTTACCAAGAAACCAAATTCCTTCTCTGTAATGAAATCTTTTTTCAAACCCTCTTCTAATAGACACAAAATCTCTTTTTGCATCGCATTAGTTGGATCTTTATCAACAGGAGTGTATCTTCTGTTGTCATATAATTGATGCAACACTTCATTCCTATAATCATCTTTATTCATAATCACAATTGCCCCACCTTTATCAGCTGGTTTTATCACTATTGTGGGATACTTAGACAAATTCTCCAACAACATCTTATCCTTTTTAGTTAAGTTGTGTCTCACCTACTTTCTTACCAAATAGCCTCTCCGTGTCCTCCCACACCAATCTTTCAAAAGTGCTGATAGAAGCATCTAGCTCACGTGAAGGAGTGGGGGCTGGTCAGTCCGGCCTCCCTCAACCCTGGGGTTGAGTCATCATCTGCCCGTTGTGACCTTTTTGCGGATTACTTTGTGGAGAAAATCGCTCGTATTCACAAAGACCTCGATGCCACATTTAATACAGTGGATGATGTAGAGGATGTAGAAATCCTGGGTTGTCCGATTTTGTGGGATCACTTTCAGTCGGTGACACCCGCTGATGTGGTGGATGTGCTTGGGGCAGTTCAAGCCACTTCTTGTGAACTAGATCCGTGCCCATCCTGGCTGGTTAAGAGCTGCCGAGAGACAATGGGGTCATTGCTGGCTGGGGTGGTCAACGCCTCCCTGCGGGAGGGCAGAGTGCCGAGCTGCCTCAAAGAGGCGGTGGTGCAGCCTCTGCTCAAGAAACCATCACTTGATGCTGACTCCCCTGCCAGCTATCGGTCTGTCTCTAACCTTCTTATTGAACGGGTAGTGGCTCAGCAGCTCCAGAGGCATCTTGACCGCGTCAGTTATCTTGCTCCTTCTCAGTCTGGCTTTTGTCCGGGTCATGGCACTGAGACAGCACTTGTGGCTTTGGTAGATGATCTCCGCCGTGAAAAGGACCGGGGTTGCTTGACCCTATTGGTCCTGTGATGGCTCAGAAGCTGCAGCTGGTGCAGAATGCGGCGGCCCGGCTCTTGGTGGGGCTGGGTCACCACGAGCACATTACACCAGTCTCTGCACTGACTGCCAATAGTCTTTCAGGCCCAATTCAAAGTGTTGGTTTTGACCTATAAAGCCCTACATGGCCTGAGCCCTGCCTACTTGCGAGATTGCCTCACTCCCCAGGTTCTAGACTGGCCACTGCGGTCGTCCGGGGGTGCCGTATTAGCGGTCCCTCAGGTTTCCCGGGGGGCCACACAGAATAGGGCATTCTCAGTGGCCGTGCCGTGCCTCCAGAATTCCCTCCCGGTGGGGGCTTGTCTGACCCCAGACCTCCCGATCTTTCGCAGGAATTGTAAGACCTGGCTGTTCCATCAGACGTTTGGCAAGGGAGAGGGGTGATGAGTGGGATGGGGGGGGGGGATTGGGGAGGGGGGTGGGATTCTTTCTATGTTTTTATTATTGTTATCCTATTGGGGGATATATTTTAACTGTTACTGTATTTTACATTTATCATTGTTGTTAGCCCCCCTGGGCTGGCGGGATACAAATTTGTTAAATAAATAAATAAATAAATAAATATAATTAACTCCCCCCCCCAATTCCATTTAACATCATTACATTTTATCATCTATACATAATCAGTATCCCAATACTCTTGCTACTGGTACTGTCTCATGCCACTCCCTGCTCTCACCAGGGAGTTGGCTCCAACATTACTTTCTTCCCTCCCCTGCTGCCACCAGGGGATATCCTCCTTCTCCACCCCTTTCTCACCGGGGGGAGAACTCCTCATCACCTTCACCAGTAGAAAGCTCACATTATTTAAACTGACCAACAACCCCTCTGCCCCAACCTCCTGGCCCAGCCGAAGGGCACAGCCAAAGGACAGACCCCTTTGACCATGCCCCTTCGACCCGGGGCCCCAGCACGTGCCTCCGGCATGGTCTCCGGCTGCCCCTGGTGACATAGGGAGCGGCCCAGAAGTTGCTCTCCTCAGACCCTGCCCCCGCAAGGGTGGGGGGGAAGGAGAAATGTCCCACGGCCCCCAGCCGGCCAAAATAGAGCACACACAGCCCAGTACCAGTCACCGTCCATGTCCATGTGGGGGATAGGAGATGATGCCCACTCCACCAGCTCCAGAACTGCCACTGCAAACCTCCGGCTTGTCTGTGTCGCTGCCTCCTCCTTCCAGCCGGCTACCCCCGGTGACATGGGCAGTGGCCTGGAAGTTGCCCTTCTCAGACCCTGCCCCCGCAAGGGTGGTGGGGAGGGAGAAATGTCCCACGGCCCCCAGCCGGCCAAAATAGAGCACCACCACCACCCGGTACCAGTCACCGTCCATGTCCATGGGGGGGACAGGAGATGACGCCCGATATGACAGTTGAGGAATCCCAAAAGTTGATTCCATGTAACAGTGAAACCAAAATCCTCAGAGATGCAGGAAAGGGAAGAAGGTCTGTGTATTTCTTTTCAACAATTTGTGCAGTGTCATCTTTAAACACAACCCCCCCACCCCACCTCCCAAACTGTTACCGTCAGGCTATGAAACCCTACGAAAAGCTACAGCAGGGACAATCAAGAGGTAGACTGTGATCTGCTAGTAGATCACAAACTAGTCTCTAGTAGATCATGGTGTGGGGATGCGGACCAACTTCTCTGAGGGTGCTTTCAGATGAGATGGGTACCGCCATGGTCCTCTCTGGGCCATGGCGGGACCTATCCTCTGGGTTGGACTTGGCCAGGCCGCCAAAGAAGCGTTACAGTGGGCCAGGCCGGGGAGGGGGCAGGGCAATGCACAGATGTGAATCTGCATGTTCCTGTCCACTGGCAGTCAGTGATGGCCACCATGGTGCCCGGCCCTCACCACCACTCTGGACCAGGTTGAGTGAAGCAGGCCATCAGACATGATAGCCTGCTTTATTCACCGGCTGACTCCTGACCATGGTGGAGTTTAGTCCAGGCTGTCATTTGGGGAAATCCCCATGTGACAGCCTGGACTAAGCTCCACCACGGTCAGGAGCCAGACCATGGTAACATCTGGCAGCTGTTTTTAAACATGATGCTGGCACCTGGATTCATCTGTGCTAAAGCATATTAATCTGTGTCAGTGTCACATCTGAAAACACCCTGAAATTCCTTTGGGAAGGAGAGCAGGACCGGCACTCCAGGGAGGAGATGAGTTGGAGAACTCCTCCAGTGCAAGTGGGGAAGGGCTAGGAGAACTCCTCCAGTGCCGGTGGGAAAAGCTATCTTTAAAGGGGAGTAGATGAAAGCCAGCAGGAGGCCAGGGTCCTGGTAGATCACTTCAGGTCAATGCCTGGATCAGGAGCGTAGTACTGAAGAAGAATCAATATAACAGAATAGAAACAACTGGACAGACCAGCCAGACCATTTCCTTCTTCAAGTCACTTAATTTAAAGTCCAGGGGTCCTCAGTGCTCAAAAAACTTATTCTCAAAATAAAAATGATTTTCCCATCCTGGGGCCAAAAGGAATTAAAAGATTTACACTTGGATACTCTGATTTGGCAAACACTTAATGAATCCTGCATGCAACAAATGCATGTGTGTTTGGGGCCACAATGACTATTGGTGTGATTGTCATCATGGTGCCTACCAATCAGTGAGAGCACATTCCCACATACAGCAAACCAGCACTTTTTTCTTTCCCCCGCATATTTCCTTGAAGTGTGAAAGACTCTATGCGCTTCTTTAACCGTCCTTGTGTTTGTTTTTTAAGCGCATTGACAAGCGGCCAAAACCTACCTTTACAAGAGCGGGTTTGAAATGACCCGCATAAATCCTTGTGTCCGAATGTTGGTGTCCGCATGTCAGTTACACAGCGCCTCACTTCCCGGCTCTTGGCTCCACTCCGCTCCCCTCTCTGGGAGTCGAGAGCTGGGAAGCAGTTGCTGTGTAACTGACATGATTTTGACTAGTCTAGTCAGTTACACATCAGTTACACAGCACCCTGCTTCCGGGCTCTCTGCTCCAGGAGAGGAGCTGAGCAGAGAGCCAGAAGCTAGGGTGGTGTAACTGACATATTGACTAGCCTAGTCAGTTACACATCAGTTACACAGTGCCTGCTTCCCAGCTCCTCTCCTCTCTCTTGGACCCTAGAGCCTAACTGACATGTAACTGACTAGCCTGGTCAATATCATGTCAGTTACACAGCACCTAGGTGGGATGGTGCAAAGTGTTAGAAATTCTTAGTCTCATGTAGATAGGCACCCTTGCTAGTTTGGAAACCAATTTCACTTTTCTTTTTCATCCCTTGCTGCACAAGGTAATAAAACTCACTGACTTTTCTAAATGAAAATTTGTTCTTTGTCCAAAGATAAAGCAACCTTTCCTGTAAATACAGCATAGAAAATTCACAATGGTTCTGTTCCTTCTTAGGTAATAGAAGAGAACAACACTCCCTTTCAGGTTGGATGGATAGATAGTGTATAGATTTCACTGCAACATGGAGCTGGATATTTTAATATCTGGAATCGCCTATTGAGGGATTTGAAGTTTTCCTGGGAAGGGGAGAGAGCGCACCCTACTGGCTAGCTAACACGTCACTACTATAAAGTCTGCTGTGTAGTCTCCCGGAGAGGTGCTGTGAAAGCCAGTGAAATTATCATTGTCAGAGGCGCAGAAACACCAACTTTTAAAAAGAGACTTGAAGAAATTTCTTTGAAGTGAATGTGTGTATCTATAGAATTTGCACTGGGCAAATCAGTCCCTGTGTGTCACAATTACCACCAGAGGGATAACGTGCAGGAATTCATATGTGCAGGTGAACTTGGGAATTTGAGAGGATTCCCCAAAAGATCCATGCTTGGAAGCTTGCAGCACACACTAAGGAAGAGTAGAGGTTTAGAATGGTATCTGAGGAAAGACATATGCTGCACAGTTTTATAGAATTGGACTAGAGCAAGAATGGGGAAGACAGGACTATCTGAGAACAAACAAAACCAGGGTTAAAGAAAGCTGAGGAGAAGAAGAATATGAAGAAGAAGAAATATTGGTCACACAGTGACTTATGTTCCAATGTACCTTCTCTCTGGGGACACCCGACTTATTGGACAGCAAATCCATGGGCTTGACTCTTCAAGGTGCCAAGAACAGTAACCTTGATCCTGCAAAGCACTTGAGCATCTGCCTAGAGTTAAGCAGGTTCATTATGCCACAGACTTCAACAGAATGACTCATGTGCATAAAATGAATCATGTGCTAAAGTTACTTACAGGATCAAGGCTAGAATGCTCAGAAGAATCTCACAGGATCAACTTAGGGTGGCCAGCTGTGCAAATTTTAGTGGACACATATGAGAAATACAGGTTGCAGGGCTGCACTGGCTCCAAATATCATGGGTAATGTCTCCTCATTTTGGTGACTCGGCAGCAGCAGAGCATTTCTGGTCCATGGCTTTTCAGTTAACATTTCTTCCATTCTTCCCAGTTGGGAGGGGGATGTGACTCAGTTGATTGAGTCCAGGCACCAGACTCTCAGTGGGTTGTTTGCAAGCAACCTGAACGCAGCTATGAAATTTTCAGAGCAGAGCTAGCACTGAACCTGCCTGCTCTGAAAACTTCCTAGCAGTGTTAGGCCACTTGCAAAGGGCCCAGCCAAGAAGGAAGTTTTCAAAGTGGGTGGGGTTGGCCCCGTCCACTCTTAAAGCTTCCTGGCGGACTTGCTGCTGCTGGAAGCTGGGGCAGTGCCACCTTCATGGGTAACTCCCACCTCCCATCCCCAGAGACCCCACCTCCTTGCTTTTAAGGGGGCTCATAATTGGGACATGGGCCTGGGCCCACCACATGCTTGCTAGGCCACTGCAGATGGGCATGTGAGTTTCAGGTCATATTTGTAGCTCTCAGTACTGTTGGGAGAAAGCCCTATGGAATTTTATAGGGATAAAGCAAAGACGACTCCCTCTACAGAAAGAATTGTAAAGGCTTAAGAGTGTCACTAGAAAATACTTGCCTTGATGTAAGTGTTTTGATGGTCCCCTGGAATTCTAGAGACGGGATAAGGCTTTTTCTCCCTTAGGACAGTCCAAAATATCATAGAGAAAAATCTGTTGCCCAAGGCTTTCCAAATGTGAAGGCCAGTGCATTGTGCAAATCTTAAAACGAACAACCAGCAAAGTGACAGCTATTTGTTCAAGTTTTCTTAAAAACTGCCTTTTTAAATGCTTAAGGTAGTATCTATGGGTAAAAACAGATGTGATTTGGCCCTGCTTTGGCCTGGTACCCAGCAGCATGTATAAACACCCTTGGTAGTGTTGGTGGCTAGCCGGGGCTGTGACCTCCAGACCATCTCCGAGGTCACGCGTCTGTGTGACCATGGCATACCAGGCCCAGGGGCTGCCATGGTCAGCAGCCATGGCTGTGCCTCATTGGCTGCCATGGCTGCCTGTCATTGTAGGGGGGGCGGGGCACTGGGAACACAGTGCAGGCGGGTCTCGCCGCCCGCACATTTTTTGTACTCCCAGCCATACCTGGGCCATGCAGCCAGCGGAGCAGTTCCCTGGCTGTAGTCACATCAGGTCAATGCCCCGACCTGATTTGGGCTATGTCATCTTGGATTTTCTGGTTGGGGCGGCCTGGGGAATGGCCCCACTGGCTGCTTGTGTTTTTTTACCCCTTATGTAGAAACATCAGTTAATATAAATATAGTTACAGTGTAGAATAAACATTAAAATATTTTAAACTCCTCACTACGGTATTTAAGAAAACTCCAAAAGTTAACAACAGCCACAAGCCTGAAACCACTGATGTCAGTGGGCCTACTCATGCGTAAGTGGCTTCAAGCTTTATTTTTTAGAAGAGAGATAAAACTTAGGCAAACCCTATATTGCATATTCCTGCACACTCTGGACCCAGGGCAAAGTTCTGATTGACTTTAATAGTGGAAAATTGAGCCCTAAGTTGTTGTTGTTTTTGCTTGTGTGAACCCCATTCATAAACTTAAATATAATCCTTTGACTCCAGACAGCAGCAAAGTCATGCAGAGTATACTGAATGTCAATTGGAATTGCAACCACATCTACAAAGAACGTGACCCCACTTCTGGGCCCAACCCCCAGTTTAGTAGTCTCTGCCCTAGGGCACTGGGAGGTGATATTTTGTCCATCAGGTCAGTGGGTGCCTCTACACCAGGGGTGGGGGACCTTTTCTGTCCTGGAGGCCACCTTGAATATTAGTACGAGCTCCAAGGATCACATAGAGGTTAGGGGTGGGGGTGCTTAATGGGCTTATTAAAGAAAAAGAGGAGCAAGATCATGGATCTGTGCTGTGGATCTGTCCCCTACCCTTGTGTGCATGCCCTCCTCTCTGCTCCATTATCATGAGCTCAGTTTTTCAGTATTTGTGGGTAGAGAATGGACCCAGGAACCAGATCCAGACACTGGAAAGGGGCCACATAAAATCTTGTTGAGGGCCGCATTTGGCCCCTGGGCCTGAGGTTCCCCACCCCTGCTCTACACCGCTGAGTAGAAGCGATTCCTAAATCAGATTCCTTTTGTTAAAACATTTTCCTGATGGACTGCAGGACTGCGGCCAAATTTGTAATGTATTATGCAGTCCTGGCGGATAAAAACGCTGATGACACTCAACTCTATCTCTCTACTCTCTCTCTCTCTCCATCTATTCAAGCTCGCCTCACCAGCTGTCTCTGATATCTCTACCTGGATGTCTCAACGTCAACTCAAACTCAACATGGCTAAAACGGAAGTTATCTTCCCCCCTCATCCTCTCCCTCTTCCCGGTCGATCCTCATCGACAGGGTCACCATCCTTCCCGTCCCCCAAGCCCGTAGCTTAGGCTTCATCTTTGACTCACCCCTTTCTTTTAAACCCTACATCGATTCTGTTGCCAAATCCTGTCACTTTTCCCTCCATAACATTGCTAAGATTCGCCCTTTTCTCTCTGTTTCCTCTGCCAAACCTTGTTCTTGCCCTGGTCATCTCTCACCTTGATTACTGTAACCTCCTTCTCATTGGCCTTCCCCACTCTCACCTTTCTCACCTTATCTCTGTCCAAAACTCTGTTGCCAGGGTCATTCACCTCACCCGTCGCTTCAACCACGTGCAGCCCCTCCTCTCCTCTCTTCACTGGCTCCCCCTTCCTGAACGAAATCCTTCACAAGTCTTCACCTATAAAGCTCTTCACAACCTTGCTCCCCCCTACCTCTCTGAGCTAATTTCCTTCCGTACTCCAGTCCGTGAACTCTGCTCCTTCTCTCACCCTCCCATGCCTCCCCTGCTCCCCTAACC
>QEPC01004358.1:4956426-5009876 GCA_003113815.1 Sphenodon punctatus | reverse complement strand
GCATCTAACACGTGGTGTTTGAACATTTGCGTGGCTTCCCCTGTACAATACTGGGTTAAACGGAGTTCTAGAAATTTGTTTTCATTAAAATTTCAGTTTTATTTATTATATTTTAATAGAATACGCTCCGATGCTCTCAGCTATAGAGAAATGCATGATAATTGATAATGTCATGTGAGCATAACCCAGAAAACAAATCAAAAGCCCACAAAGCAAAATATGAATATAACTCCAGTCTTGTGATTTTGGACATCTGGCTAGTGAATCTGAAATGAAAATATAAAGCAATGCCCCAGAAACCAGGAAAGAAGACAAACTATTAAAAAAAAAATATTTTTAAGAACTTTAGTTTTTCTTTTTAAAGCTAATTTTGATATTTTGGAGAGATTGAAAACTTTGGGTTGGTGGCCAGCCACTGGACCTGATACATGCATGGGCTCTCTCGCTGCTCATTCCCACCCGCAAATGAGTCCTGTCCCCCCACATACACCCACACTATTAATTTGCACACGCTCTCGTTAAGTATACAAGTTTGTTTGCATAAACTTGCACATTTAAAATTATATAAATTACGCAAGTCCGACAGGCTACCCCATGTTCCTTAGTGCAGCTTTCAGGACGAGAGTTAGTATTAATCTCTCCAGCCTCGATCCCGATCCCCCCAATCCCGATCCCATGCTGTCAGGTGACGCTTAATTGCCCCCCCTCCACTGCCGGCATTGCCCCTTTAAGACTTTCCTAGAGCTTGAGATGGGGGCGTGGCCTGTCCTGGGATGGGTGCGACTTCCGCCGCAAGGCCCTTTATAAAAGCGGCAGCGGCGGCTTCCTACCAGCATTTAGCTGGGGAATAGTGAACGGGGGGAGCTGGGTCCGGGGCATGCGCAATGACATGCGGATCCGTGGCGCTACTGTCGGGGTAAGAGATCTCGCCAGGAGGGACTGCGCGACCGTCGCGCGGATGAGGGGGGGGGGAGGCTATGAGGCGCCTTCGGGAAGTGGGAGGCAGGCAGGTGCTGGTCTCCGTTCGGTGTCCCAGCTGTCTCCTCTCGCGGATCGCTATGGCAGCAGTTGCCATGGGAGCTGGTGGCTTAATTATGGGATGGTAGAAGCAGCCTTCCCCCCCCTCGTCTTTTCAGTCCAGCCTAAGGGGCCAGGTACCATCATTCCACCTCATCCTACCCACACACCGGCCAGTGCGCGCGGGGGGGGGGGGGTACCTTTGCCCTGGGTCTGTGCCTCTGAGGTAGCAGCGTCTCTGATTCTGAGGGGGGAGGGACAGACCTATACGCAGGGAAATGCAAGCCCGGAGCAATCCCCTGGCGACCCCACGGAGATCCCGGCACACTCACCTTGTTCCTGTGTTTCTGTCTCTCGGGCGGTCAGCAGGTTCCCTCCGGGCAGCTAAATGTGTGTATTAGCCAGGGCTGTGTAAAAAAAAAACAAAAAAAACCCCAAAACACTCTGTTGAGACTGAGTGGATTTGGGTTGGTTTTTTCCCCCCAGCATCAGAACCTTTTCACCCTCACTGCAAGTCCCAGCCTGGGCTGGCAAGTGGTCTTTTATGCCCGGCTAGTGAATTGTTGGTGTATTTTTATAGTCCTGATAAAATAACCATGATTTACCTTTCTTCTCCCTCCCCTTCCTTCCATATGTTTTGTGGACAGTAATGAGGTTTATCTCCTAATCCTGCAAACTCAATAATCCTTCATGCAGTTGGTGAGCAAGCTAGGGTTAGGTCTGGTGTATGTTAATGCCCTGGGTAGGATTTCAACACTGCTTCTCTTTACCTGATAAAAATCGTGAATAGATGGTTAGTCATACACCTAAGTGCACAGCAGGAAAGGGGACTGCAGCTTTACTGAGGTGTGTTGGTGACTTAAGGTGCACCTGTAACACAGGTAGGGCAAGACTGGTTGCCAGGCAACGGTGAGGGTGACGAAAGGTGAGGTAGCAATTCTTTAATTTATTTTTAAGAGCAAGTAAGTACCTTTCTAGTGTTTGAAAATCTACCGTAAAGAAAGCCTTTAGCATGTGTGTTGCATCTCAGAGATGCTTTAATATTAGTCTTCTTTAAACTGGTACTTCAGAATTCTCTTAATGAGGTTTTAGTAGAACATCCCTGAGTTCAGTAGGGTAAACTTGAGCCCCGTTATCAGAATACAGAAGCTTTTTAAACGTGTTTTTCTCACGGTACTGAATCAAGCTCAGCTTACAGATACTGTGATCCGAGTGGCATTCACTGAAACTTCAGCTCCAATTTCTATTTCCTGTCTAGTTTCCCATTTTACCTTATTGTTTGCTAGTCATAGGAAGTCATTCTTTTCCTAAAACAAAAGGGGTTGAATAATGATTTTGTTGGCCAAATGAAAGTTACAAAATTGCCCAAATACTCAATCACTTCTTAGTCCCTGATTAATACTAGAGGAGAGGTCCTGTTGACCTCAGAAGCTACTTGTTGCTCCCTAAAAATTATATGTTCGGTTACATGTTTCTTTACCCTTATTTCATATGGTCCTAATGACTGACACTGTGTTTTACATTATTCTGATCCAGTAGAGAGCTGAAGACTTTAATAGAAGATGAGATAATTTATATTAAAAATGTTGCTTTATTTTAACTTCACACTAGACATTCCATTGTGGTTTAAGCACACTGCACGTCTTTTGGTCTGTAGTGAAATACATACTATGCAAACATACAAATTTAGGTCACTGTCATGGTAGCATTTAAACATATATGTTGGTTTATTTCAGGTGCATAGTGCCATTGTGTTAAATGGGTATGTTTCCCCTTAATAAAGTTAGACATGTGCTTAAATGTTTGCAGGCTCCATTTTATACTGTTTGTATGTCTTAAATTGTGAATAAATGTGCTGAAAACATTGGATAAGAGCTTCTGTTTGGGGAAAAGCTGAGCCAAAAAGCAATTTCTACGTTGCATCAAGTGTGTTCTTTGCAGCTAGGGACTGGAATTGCCAGTGCAGTTTAACCCAGGCTTGTGGTCTACTGGGCTCTGTTATCGGCTACCTGTGGATGGCAGGTAGAGTAAGTGCTGCACAGCATAAACTTGAGCAGTGTTTCCACAAGCTCTACACAAAGAAGCATTATTTAGAAATTCAGCGTTATGAATAGTAAGTGCACACCATGTATTCACTGTTTTATTGCAGCAATACCTTACTGTGACCAGTTATGGCTCTCATTGTTTCCATTACACACTCCTGTTTTCAGGAGTTAAAACTTTGCTGTTTAAAAGAAGGGGGGGTGGGGGGAGAAAAAGCTTTTTTTCCAAAGCAAAACAGCGATTTCTCAAAATGAGTCTTTCCTCTCGTTTTCCTCTGTTTGACCTTTTAAATAAATGGGAGTGCAGATGCTGCTACTTGCCCACTAATTTTAAATGGCTTGATTTAGAGTAACATAAATGCTTTTAGCCAATGAAATGAGCTCATAGCTTTTAGCAAGACGGTGGTGCTTAAAAGTGGAGGCTGTATTTGTACACCTAGATATGTACAATGCATATCAAATAGTACGTTCTGTGACAGTACTCTCTGCTGTTTGCACAATATGAATTGCCTATAGTGGCTTTGAAAGTTTAATGGGCTTATGTCACTTATCAACAGGAGGTAGAGGGTGCTTTGTAAGTAGTCATTCTGTGATGATAAACGGTGACTCTGTTATGCCTGAACTACAGATAAGGCTCCCTAAATATGTATTGGCATATTAAATGACAAAAGCCCATCAGAGAAGTTTTTGAAGTCTTGTTAGACCGAGTTCCAGTGCTTCAGGGATGTATCTTGCTGTTCAAAATTGTTCCCCACCCCACTTTTCAACTGGCTCCAAAATTCCCAACAACGTTTGAGGGCCTGTCTGCACAAGGGGTTAAAATGTGGTAACGGGTGTGATTTATTTATATTTTACACATTAAGATGCTTGTGTGGATGCTACTGTGTGTGTAAATACAGGTTATCTGATCAAAGTAAATCTTATGCCTTGCAAATAGCTAGCAAGTGTGTTTAAACCTGTGATAGCTCATCTCTTTACAATACAGATTAGTTAGCCTGTGTTAAAATTGGAGCATATACACTATACCTTGACCTCTTGTGCAGACATGTCCCCTAAGTGTAAAGTTGTTGTTTCATCCTGAAATCTGCTAGATGTAACCAACAAGGGATTTTATTTTCAAATTAAGTTCGCATGAACACTTTTTCTCAGGAGCTGTCTGACTTTTTTTTAACCCTTTGGAAAATATGTGGATGGCCATGTCTCCTGGGTCCTGTCAAAAGAATCTCTCTATGGGGATGGTGGGGAGGGCACAGGTGTGTGTGAGCTTGCCCATACACCTTATTTGAAGGGATTGGGGTGGCTGTAGATCCTTAACAAAGAGTCTTAATCCTGAATACTTATTAGAGTTAAAATAGGCAGTAGAAAGAAATACCAAATTTCAAAAATCCAGACAAAACGTTTCCCCCTCCCAACTACTGAATCTTTTGGCCTTTCCTTATGTAAATGTATCTAGTTCTTAAGCCACCATAGCCTGGCAGAGAAGGTAAGGCCAGCATACCTCCTGTAAGGTGTTTGTTTCAACAGCAACCTACCTGGATTTCTGTACACCATAAAGAAACAAAAAGAGCAGAAGCCTCACTTTCTTACCTTAGCTGTTACCTTAACACCCAAGTAATTCAGTAGGCTTTCATCATGGACCAGCTGGCCAAGATGCCTTCCTTTCAGAAAGTGCTGTTAATGAAGTTCTGGGTTGAGTCTTGCTCTACCTGTTCAACCCAGGAAATGTTGCACGGATGAAAAGTCCTAGTTAGTTTTTAAAAATATATTATTTATATAGCACTAGCAATGTACCTGGCATTGTACAATTCACAGTCAGACAGGTCCCTACCCCTAAGGGGCTTACAATCTGAGAGACCAGGGAGCAGGATACGAAGGAGAGGTAAACATCAGCAAAGATAAGAGTACATTCATGAGGTTGAGAAGCTGCAGGCTCGCTTACTTGCAGGGCGTTAGGTTCTGAGTGAGGGGGAAAGGATGCAATATCACTCATGACCAGCTTAGGGAAGGTCTGACAAAAGAGGTGGGTTTTCAAGAGGGAATTTGAAAGTTGGGAGGGATGGAGCGGAGCGAATATATCCAGGGAGGGAGCTCCAGGCATGAGGGGCAGCAAGGGGCAAAGACATTTAGAGGAGCAAGGGGTTCACGGCCAGACAAGGGTAGGGGCAGAGGAGGAATGAAGGAGGAGGAGTGAAGCTCCTGAGCAGGAGCATGGTGGGATACAAGAGCGGAGAGAGATGGGGGAGCAAGGCCAGGAAGAGCCTTGAAAGTGAAGACAAGGCGCTTGTGCTGAATGCATAGAGGGAGCTAGGGCAGAGAGGAGGGCCTGCATGTGGTCAAAGCGACAGGCAAGGTGGAGCAGAGCATTGAATGGAAATGAGGGGGGCCAGATCAGAGCAAGGGAGGCCAGTAAGGCGGAAGCTGCAGTAGTCGAGGCTAGAGCATGGACTAGGGTTTTTGCAGTGGCAACAGTAAGGGAAGGCTGGATTTTAGCAATTTAGTACAATATTGTACAAATCTCATCAAAGGTGTATTTGTCTTCAGCCTGCAATCTACCTGGTCATCTAGATGCTGCTGTGGGTCACCAAAATGACAGCCCAGATTTGGATTAGGATTAATGTCCCTGCAGTTAGCAGAGCAAAAGATACTAGGGTCAGTACAAATATCCCCTCCAGTCCCCATATCTATCTTACTCTTCCCCTTCTTCAGTTTGCCTTTGTTTCTTTGCTTTCCCTTGAGCTCAAATATAAGCATCTTGGAAGGCCTCCTCAAAATTGCCCAAATCTGCTCCTGCCATATGCCTATTTTCTTTTTGCTCTTGATGCTTTGTGCAGTTTTCTTTCCCACATGCACCAATCTAGAATCATCTTGCTAAAGAGTTATTTTATGAAACTTTTCAAGAATCGTGGGACAATCTGTTTTGAGTTGAAGGTTTTGGAGAGTTATATTTTATCTGATTTGTTTAAAAAGTTGAGTAGTTTATCATGTTTGTAATGTGGGTACAGCTGAAAAATCTGAACGGATTTGAACCTAAGGTGTCTGGTGGCCTAAGGTTTGTGCCTGATTTAGGCTATAAGCTTATTGGGGGGGGGGGGAAAGCATCCTGTTCTGTAAAACCACAGAGTAATGTGCAGCAAGACAGAGGTATGAAAGAGTTCAGCAAACTCCTTTGTTTTAAAAATGTGTGAGATGCCAGTTTCTTGACACTTCCTTGGGAGTAAAGGTTAAAGCACCTGTCAAAATTATGTAATCTATGCAAAAACTAGGCTTTTTAAGACTCTGAATTATTGCATTTTAGAATTCAGGGAGTAGGTACTTTGGCAACAGCATATGGGCTTCTCAAAGTTTTGCTAGGTTCTGAAATGGCTTAAGTGTTGAAACAACAGAATATGATACTTATCAACCCAAATAGAATTTTCCTACTAAAACTGGATTAAAGGAGGAAGTTGCATCATGTTGCCAAATAAGGAAGAGCTTGGCAGGATTGGGTGACTTGTATGACAAAAATGTGGTGTTCCTATGAATTGCTTTTGAGATTCGTTAGTGATATGTGGTGGCAAGGTGAGCAAAAATAAGTTACTGCTTAAGATAGCTGGGTTTTATTTACTCTTAAGAATGTAGGATAGATTAATGCACCTCTAATTTCTTACGTTGCACAATACGATGTGACCTTTCTTCAGCACACTGCACCACAGAAGATGAAATCCTATTCCTCGGTCACTTGGTTGCTGTGGTTACCTAAAGGTGCATGTATAATCCCTGTCCAAATTCTGTGCTGGTGTTTTACAGCAGTTTGTATCTATTTCTATTACTAGTGGTGTATCCCAAGACATGATTGGATCTCCTCTATATACACACCAGGCAACTTTCAAGTGCTATGGTGATGAATGCCAGAAAAATACCTGGAAGCTAACAAAAGATGTGCTTCCCAAAAGGGAGATGTAGCATGCTTTATACAAGCTGTTCTGTAATTGGAAGAGACTCAGAAATTCAAAATCTATAGTCAGAAATGGAAAAACGTGCTCTGACTGCAATGTGGCTGTACTCTGCATTACGCATTTATTTATAAATGGCGTAGGTTGGTGCATGCTGTAATCTGCCATAACTTGCAAACATTCTGGCTGCTGATATGGCTCATTGCTGTAGTAGGAGCATTATTGTTTCTTGTTGGTTCACTGTTTCAACTGTCAGCTGGTCATCTTCAGCTTAAACATATCCATTTCCTGGTCTTTCATTTACCTGGTGACTCAAGGGTAAAGTTTTTATTCTTTGTGCTGTAGCAGATGTCAGTTCACAACAATTTAAAGCAAACACAGGCTATGACAATCTGGTCTGGCAAGAATGCTTTAAAATAGCCTACCCTTGTACAATTAACCTAGTCTAACAAATATCACTGGGAAGCTGTGCGCACATACTTGGTAGCACAAATCAGTTGGGAACCACTACAGATGTGGCATCTAGCATTTCTCTAGGTTCTCTCCATTTAGTGACCAGCGCACTAATTCTTTGGGTTTGCTTTTCAGTAGTAGAATCAAGTCTTCATTTTTTTACTATTAATCTTTATTTTTATATAGCGCTCCTCTGCCATAGCACTCGGAGCACTTTACACATAACAATTGAACATTTAATCTGCACAACAGCCCTTTAAGGTAGGTCTGACTGAGAGAATATTGTGACTGGCCTAAGGTCACCCAATGAGTTTCTGGCTAAGGTGAGACCAGAACTGGGGCCGCCCCCTACTGCCAAGTCAAAGTACTGCACGCTTAGCCATTACACCACACTGGCTCTATATTGCACAAATTGTCCTCTTCAGGAAATGTTCACAGAGTTTACTTACCGAAGTCATAGGGTCATTATTTGTGTAACTGGAGGACCCATTAGGAATAACCAAATTGAACTAATCGGTGTGATAGCAAACATGATAAATCCAAGGACACGGCTGTAGAGCTTAGGTTTTCAGACTGGGGGGGTGCAAAAATGTTCTAGGGGGGCATGAGTAGGACTCCATCTGGCAAACACCTAGCTCCATGCTCTCACTGAGCTAGGGGAAATCTCCAAAATAATGGGGGGGTGTGTGAGGGAATGGAATCAATAGGTTGATGTGAAGGGGGGGAAGCGAGGGAGCAAAATGTATAAAGGAGTGTGGTGGGGGCTGGGGGAAGCTCAACTTTGACATGTAAGTGGAAGAGGAGGCACAGTTCAATAAAGCTTGAGCGCCACTTCTATAGAGCAGGAGTGGGGAAACCTCAGGCCCAGTGGGCCAAATGTAGCCCATGACTAGTTTATATTTTGTCCCTTTCCAGTTCCTGGGTCTGGCCACTGGATCCAATTCCTACCCTCAAGCACTTAAAGACTGAGCTCAGGGCAAGAGAGCAGAAATTCAGGCATGCATGCAGTACTAAGGAACAAGTCCGTGGTACAGATCTGTGGTCTGGAACCTCTTCCTGAGTGCACTCCCACTCCAACCTCTGTGTGGCCCCTCAACTTATACTAACTTTCAAAGGGGCCCCTGGGAGGGGAAAAGGTCTCGCTGCCACCACCAGAGAGTGTTTTTGCTGCATTTTGTACTTTGGCTTTGTTAGGTCTGGATAGACACTAGAATGTCATGTTTTGAAAAAGGAATCCAGTCTTTACAGAGAAAGTGGGATGAGACCACCGATCTTGTAAGCACCACTGTTCTCTTGGATTATCAAAGTGAATTTCTACTCTTAAACAGATCTTATTCACAAATCCTGAAAGGATACAGTTTTCCTCAGAGATACCCTGTGAGAGTGCCCCAGCTACAATACACAATGTGCCTTTCTTGGAGAGATTATCAGGATTTACTCCTCACTAAGCTTCACGTTTCCTTTGCTAAATATTTGCTGTATTAATTTAAAATAGCAGCGCATATTCTTTACACCCAGGCAGGGTCAAAAAGGGGAAATGGTTCACTAAATGGGGAGGAAAAAAGTGGCTTGGTATCTCGACCTGAGAAGAGTCATTACATTGCTCTTCCCCCCCCCCGCGGTTGCTCCTGCTTTGAGCACGGAGGAAGCTGAGACCGTTTCATAACGCAACCCATTCACAATTCCCCATTGAGACTGAAAGGCAAGTCACCTTCTATGAATTCACAAAGACACTATTGTTGGAAGTGAGTTGGCGTTAGGAACACAAAATCCCCCCCTAAAAAAAAAATAATCTGAAAACTAACTGGGCGATGGAAACAATGACTGAAAAAATACCTTTTTTTTTTCTTTTTCCCCCTGGAGTGTGTGTAAATAAGTTTGAGTGTCTATTGAAATGGAAGCTTAGAATTCCAAAGGGATTTCAGAGCAGGCGATAGTTGCACAATCTGCCTGAAAGCTGAGATTTAGACAGCATTTAGGAGGCTGACACACAGTAATTACTAGTAGTGGTTTTGGCAAGGGACCATGTGGAGGCTGGACCTCTTAGAATCCCCTGAGGGTTTTTCACGTAACCAAAGCAAGCACTCTACCCTACATGTGCTTTCAAAGTATTTGGACACCAGCCTCTTTCCTATCTCATTTTTGTTTCTGTATTACAACAGATAATTTCTTCTAGGTCTTGCAAGATCTTGTAAGCCGAATGAGGTAGTAAATCAAATACTACGGGAGGAACTCGAGGCAAAATTTCAGTTTCGGTTACTTTCAGTTTCAGTTCTCATGTATTTTGGTTCTTGTTTTCATATCGGTTGTTTCTGATATTTTGCATCGATTTTTGGTTTGGATTTTTAACATTGCGGTTTGTTCCCATTGAAGTCATGTAGACAAACCACAGTGTTAAAAATCCAAACCAAAAATCAATTAAATACCATGGGTGCATTTGGGCCTATACCCTCATTTATTTGTATCTAGTTATTTAAAAATTACACTTTCCAATTCCAAGCCACCTGGGCAAATTTCACAGGTGTGAAATAGCTAGTAAACTGACAATTTACCTGTCTTCTAGGTGGCCACTGAAAGTCTAAAATGCTGAAGCAGTTTCAGCAGACGTGAGTGGCCAGAACACTTGTTGGAATGAATTATTCTGGTGCCTTACATCCTATGTGGTGTAAACCAGCATGGATGTGTTGCAGTCTGTGGGTGTCCCTTAATCAGGGAGAACATGGGGTCTCTGCCCTTAATAGAAGAAACTTTCAGAATGACTCTGCTGCTTTAAAAAGTTATCCACTCAATGTCTCTCTCACTTCCTCCCCAAAGTAATTAGCCCTGTCTGCACTTGTACTACTAGATAAAAAGAGGCGGATACTTGAACTGGGGTCCCAAATGTTTGTTATCTCGGTTGCTTGTTATTGACTAATAGAATTATTTAGTCACTCCTGGGAAGGATCTGTTTCTACAGAACTATATTAAAAATGCATAGGTATCCTGTTGTCTGGGGAAGGCTTCTAATTTGACTTTGACACAGGAATTGGAGGGAGCAGATGGTGACTGTGTTGGTCCCAAATGTACCACAGTTCAGGTGGTAACTTCTATTGTGGTGACATAGCTGGTCAGTCTAAAATAAATGTGCCTCTTGCAGTTTAAAATCATTCTATGAAAAGAGAACATCGCGCTTATGGCAGCACAGCTTAGATTTCTGTAAGATCCCAATACGTTCTGAGAAAAATGGTGGCTCTTGCACAGTCCTGCCAAGTGGACATTGTACCTTTTTGAGAATCAGTTTGCTGGCTGAGCAAAATCAAAACCACACAGAGGCTGAGAAACTCCAAACCCTCCCAGGCTGCCTTGTATATCATGATTAACTTTCATTAAGAACATAGATAAATGCAACCTGTAGAGGAGCTTTGCATACATTAAATAAATAACTCTCAACATCTCTGATAGGCAGATAAATGTGTTCCCCATTTTGTGGTCAAGAAAGCAGATGGAGGAATCACTTAATCTGTCTCAACAGCAGCAAGAGTTGGGTGTTAAAGCAAGAGGTTGAAGTTCTGGAATGCCCAGCTCCCAGACCTCGACATAGAAAGTTCAGCTTGTGCTATGGAGAGCTGTGCAGAAAAGCTTCCACTCTCAACAGTACAATAACAGGAGGTTAACTGATCTGCACAGAAGGAAGTGCCATTCCTGAAGTTAAGGATGAAGGAAACTTCAATTACATTATTATTATTATTATTCACTATTAATATAGTGACAGCAATTTCCTTAGTGCTGAACAGTCATGATTATAGACTGGTCCCTGCCCTGAGGGGCTTACAGTCTAGAATGGGCTAGAGATTGGGATACATGCAGGAGTACATCTCCACCCCAAGCCCTTGGGGTAGGATTGGGATAAAAACCTAAATGTCTGCTGGTGTTGTATTGTACTGAGCCAAACTATGTGGAGGATGGAGGAATGCAAATACACAGTCCTGCATGTTAAGATAGAACATGCTGTGTCCCTCTATACTGTGTAGGATCTTTTCTCAGA
The DNA here is from genome assembly GCA_003113815.1 of Sphenodon punctatus. NCBI lineage: Eukaryota > Metazoa > Chordata > Lepidosauria > Sphenodontia > Sphenodontidae > Sphenodon > Sphenodon punctatus. The sequence continues at coordinate 4,998,408 of QEPC01004358.1, read as the reverse complement.
TGCACGTGCGCACACTTCTCTCTCAGCCATCACTGTTATGAAGTAATAAGTATTGCTCATTAGACTTGTTCTTGGCCATGTAAAGGTTTCCCTTACTTTGGCATATAGTGGCACAACCTAGCATATTGTGCTACAGTATATTGTGGCACAACCTGGTCAAGGTTGTGTTCCAGATAGATTGCATCTCTGTATGGATGTGAGGACCCTTGTGTGTCCCCTGTGCTGTAACCAGTCTCCTTTAGGCAGTTCTCTTCCATTTGGCTGCAATTCTGCCTACGTTCAGAAGGCATGCTTAATCTCTGAGAAATTTTGTGACAAGTAGGTGGGTTTTGAACGTGAAACACAGCCGAGCCTTGTACGGCAATGTATTCCTCCGGTGTAGCTAATGATCCTTTGCCTACGTCTTGCTGAGCTACTGCCTACTTTGAATAGGCTCCTTAAACGGTTTGGCACCCACATTCAAAACAAGTTTCAGTATAACAGGATGACCTAAATTGATCCAATACCTTTTTTATTGGATCAACTTCTGTTGGTGAGAGTATATGTAGGCTTAACCGCCCATGGCCCTTTCTCAAGCATGTAAAAATTCAGAACTGCCTCTTCTGACTCTACATGTTTGACCTTGTGTGGCCCAAAAGCTTGCATTCTCTCACCAACAGAAGCAAGTAAACTAAAATGTCAGTTGAATTGCTTTGCCTGCAATGTTACTCTGGGGCAGTTCCTTCAGGCTTCAGTAGAATTACTCTGAAGTAAGTGGTTTGTAGATGATAGGCTTTGTCTCCATCACTTACATCTGGGACCAACAGGGCAACCACTATTTCTTTGGGGGCAGGAGGGAGAAACGGCTCTGACTTCCTGGGGCATCTTTCTGTCTTGGGCTACCTGGCAAAATAAGAGCTTGAGTCTGACTTGGATGAATTTTTCTCATACCTGGCATTTAAGAAAGCAAGAGTTATTGTTGTCTTACAGCAGTTGAGCCTTGTGAGCTAATCAAACCTTTTGGTTTTAAGCAGTTGTATATTCAGTTTAATAGAATGGCTTTTTGACAAGATTACATTTGAAGTGAGAGGCTATTGTGCTTTGGCATCATTTTACATGAAAGCTCTCGGCAAAATGACTTATCACAACTCTACAGAGTGAGGTTTGTTTAATAAAAGGTTATACAAAGGCTTGTATATTTTGGCAAAGTAGGTCTGTCTGTTGTGTAACTGTCAGTCTGTGTACAAGGTCTGAATTGTCTGGCACAGACCTTCTACTCACCACCTGTTTTATTGAAACTTAGAAATCCTTGGGTCACTGTCTTGCCTCACACACTCTGTAATAAAGAACTTAGAATCCCAGTCACAGGATTGCAAACGCTTCTACTGCATGAAATATTCCCTTATCAACAGGTGTTTGGGCCAGAGAGAGGCACTTGCACAAAGGCGTCACTGTGTGTAATTCAGAGAATTGGTTAGCATTTATAATGATCACTTGTCTTGTTTGCCTTGTACTTACACTCTCCCTTTCTCTGAATGGAATGAAAGTTGCTGGATACCTGGCAAGAACTGTGGACTTTTAAACATCTGGAGACATTGCAGAACGAGGCACAATGTCAACAGCTGGAGTAGCTGCTCAGGAGATGCGAGTCCCCTTAAAGACTGGATTTCTCCATAATGACCAAGGCATGGGGAATCTGAAAACCTGCTGGAGCAGCCACAATGGGTTTGAAAAGTAAGTGGGGTATAAAAATAAGCTCTGCTTGAATATGAACTCTTGACTAAACTCATGAATGTAATAACTGTTGTGTGTGCTTGTTCATTTACTGAGATTTTCTTTCAGTGCTTTCTTTAACATGGACCCTATAGCCATGGCCTACAATCTGAATTCATCAGCACAGCAGCACTTAACATCCATCGGTATGTACACTGAAGGCTTGCTTTAAATTGATTGGTGGGACTAGTTCAAAAGAAAATCATTTATTATCAACAGCAAGAGACAGCCATTCTCCAACTCTAGGGATGCTAGTCTGCCCTCTAGTGACAGAATTTAAGCACTAATTTGGTACTTTCTAAACTTCAAACTCAACATAGTTTCTCAAAATATATTATGATGTTACAAAGCTACCAATCTTTTTTCTAGTATTCTTGAGCATTAGCATAATTAGCTGAACAAGAGACTGCTAGAAGTAACTACTGCATCTTAGTGGAAGTGAAGCAATCCAGTACAAGCTGTTTGCAATAGAGACAGCTTTGTTCAATTCCTTTTCTGCCATGTTTCTCCTGGGTGGCTTTGCTTAAACAGAAACCCTGATTATAATATGGTTCTTATATTCATTACATGGCGTTGAAGGTTTTTTTGCTCTGATATGTGCTGCAAAACTTGTTTGGGAATGAGGAGGTGTGCTGTGTAAGGCAAGCAATCTCCTACATAAACATTATTATGCAGATGATGCTTGGGTTTGGAGTAGGGCTAAAACTCAGTATTCAGAATTACTGTTTTTTTACTGAGTATTCCAGTATTCAACTCGGTTTTACTGAGTAACCAAGGAATTGGCCCAGTACTCGATAAATCCTCGACTGTGCAAAGGTGGGTAGGGGGCATTGGGGAGCAGGCAGGAAAGGGAGCCGGGGTGCATATCCCCCGTATAAGGGAACTGGACGCTCGGTAAAATACCGAGTATTGAGTACTCGGCCGTGTTACTGAGGACTTGCCGAATATTCAGGTCTGAAACTTGGAAATACTTGCGAATATTTTTTTTTTACTATTTTGTTCAGCCCTAGTTTTGAGTAGTTTTGTATTTAATCCTGAGGAATTGGATAGTTGATTGCAAAGCAGTGGTAGTGAGTAATTACACCTATTGAAACTAAAACTAAGATTTTTTTTTTCTTTTAATTTTGCCTTTTAGGGCACATTTCGAAACCTGGTCTAGAGAACGGTCATGGCTTTGTGGAAGGCTGCACCAAGGTCTCATCTCAGAAGCCTAGTCCACCTCCTCTTAGTCCCAAAAGTGAGAGACTTAGTTCAGAGCATGAAGATCATGTGATTCCTAGTTTCGGCAGACTCTCCATCAACGTGAGCTGTGTTTCTGATGAGACCCCTCCTCACACGCCAGTGAAGCTTGGGCTGCCTTTCTTCCCTTCTGCTTCCAGCGAGCGTAGTGCCAGGCCGCTGCCTCCGCTGCCCATTGCAGAGGACTTCTTGCCAGATGATGTAGACAGAGAAGTGGAATTTCTGACCAGTTCAGACACTGACTTCTTGTTAGAAGATTGTGGAGCTCCTGTTTTTAAATCTGCTGCTCCAAGCAGGCGGAGCTTTAGGGGCTGTGGACAGATCAATTATGCGTATTTTGATGCCCCATCAGAACCTAAAACAGAAGATACCATCTCTACAGCTAACCTAAGTGGATGTACACACAATGTATACCTTCCTCCGCAGCAACTGCACCGACGTTTGCGACGGTCCCATTCTGGGCCAGCCGGGTCATTCAACAAACCGGTAGTACGGATATCTAGTCACTTGCACAGGGCTTCTCCTAATTCTGATGAAGATAAACCTGAGGTCCCACCCAGGGTCCCTATACCTCCCAGAGCACTCAAACCAGATTATAGAAGGTGGTCAGCAGAAGTCACTTCCAACACATACAGTGATGAGGATAAGCCTCCCAAAGTGCCGCCACGAGAGCCTCTCTCGCAGAGCAATTCCCGTACACCAAGCCCTAAGAGCCTGCCATCATACCTCAATGGGGTCATGCCCCCCACACAGAGCTTTGCCCCCGATCCTAAGTATGTCAGCAGCAAAGCACTTCAAAGACAAAACAGCGAGGGTTCTGACAACAAAGTCCCTTGCATTCTTCCCATTATTGAGAATGGTAAGAAGGCCAGTTCGACACACTATTATCTGCTGCCTGAAAGGCCTCCATATCTGGACAAGTATGAGAAATTCTTCAGAGAAGCAGAAGAAGCCAACTCAAACACAGAACTGCAGGCCTGGTCTGGTGACTGCAACCCAGCTTTCCCCTTGGCAAAGGTAGACCCCAAAGCTAAAACAGACATGGCTGGCCATGTGAAACGCAAACACCTGTCTTGTGTGGTTTCACCATAGACTCTGAGGACATGATCATTTAAATGGCAAGCTTAAACATTGGCTTTGAGATCCAAGGAAACGTTCTCAAGTGACCTCCAGAAGAGTTCTTCTTTCAGCAGAAGAAAAATGGAAAGACCATGATAAAGTCCTCTTTTATGCTGCATAGCTCTGAACTGTTTCTCTGGACTACGCTTACTGTTTTAATTTGTATTATTGGAAGATGATACAAATGTTTATAGAAACATTGAGTAGCCGTAGCCACGGCTGGCCAGTTATTCCCTATTCTAGAGTAATATATAAAGTCACGTTAACAGGCGACTGCAGTCTTGTAATGACTCGTGTAAAGCTGAACGCAGGGAAGAAAGCACAGTTACAGTATTTTATTTTTGTTTGTTGGAGACCCTTTCAGAAATGGTTCACTTGGCATTTTAAAATCTTTTGTAGAACATTGCTTTTCTCTGCTGGGAACAGGGCCTGTCCTCTTTAATCAGGATGTACTCTCATGGCTGCAAGGAAATTGCAAGATCTTGCACCCACGTCAAGACTTTGCAAGTGCATTGGAAAGAGAGCATTTTGTGTGTGTGTGTGTCCTCTGTTCTGTAATCTTAATAGACTCGGTGAGACAACAAGGGGAGTAATTTCCCGCTGACTAGACTTCTACTTCACCAGCTCTGTCACCCACTCAGAGGTAGCTGACAGAACTGTGAAGGTTTTCCTAAGCAGATGTGGACCAACTAGTGCCCATCTTCACCTGCTATCCTGCTCTTAATGAGTCCAAGGAAGTCATGTTAGTGTCATTGGACTAGCAGGGAGGTGTCTGTATGCCATTGCTAGCAGTGACTACTTGCTCATATAGTATCAATATATTCATTTGTATTATAAACAGAAATACAAGCACAAGCTGGTCTTGTGTTCTGGTTTCTAGTCAGTATTTCTTGGGGTGTGGGAAGCGTGTGTGTTGTAAGTAAAACACTCTTCCATTTACAGACCGTGTCAGTCACATCTGCCTTTGCTTCAGACACTGATGTTTTTCTGTCTCGGATCTTGCCATAGACTGTGTTGCTGACCCATGAGGCTCTGTGAAATGCAATGCTTGTGCATTAGCTGTTTTTTCCATGCATCCTGTTGTATTCTCTTTATATTATAAAGACAAGAGAAGGGTGCTCTCTATTGGAGATGCAGAATACAGTGCTCTCCTCTTAACAAATAAACAAGCTGTTTACAGTTTAAACTGCTGAATGAGATTTGAGCTATTTTAAAGCTTATCCTATTTGTTTTAGTACAAACTAAATGAAGGTGAAGTACATATTAAGAAAATGCACTGATTTCTGCATCATGTGTACAGTATTGGACAATGATTTTATTCACTTTGTTGTATTGAATATCGTCATGTCTTGAATTTAATAAAGTTATAATGTACTTATTTATGATACACTTAATGTTCCTTGCCTTATTGGCTTATGTAAGAACTTGGTACTCTTCATTCTTGGCAGTTAAGGAAAATTTGCTTTAAATGTAGAACTTGTGTTAGTACAATTTAATTATTTTTTATTATTTGTTGCTGTTGAGCTAAAATTAAGGTCCCTACAGTAGTGTTGACTCAGTCATGTTGCATGGCATTGGCTGTTCCTGTTTCTCTCTAGTGTGTGCAACCTTGCAGGTTTATTTTTGGGTGTGTCTCTTAACTTACCATGTTGGCCAATAAGAAGCTCCATAAAGCATGCTATATGACCTATCAAGATCAGGAAGCCTGTTATTATTGTTTGTTTCCGGTGGCACCCACATTGTGGTAGGCTGTGTGCAAACAGAGAGGCAGTGTTCTGCCTGGAAGTGCTTGTTTGTTTTTAAACTGGGGGGGGGGGCTGGTCTCATTTTCATGTTTTTTGTCTCAATGAGAAGCTAGCAGCACTGTTTGCAGTCAAATGCCTGTGTAACAGCTAAATTGGACCCTGCAAAGAAGCTATGGAGTATACTTGGCAACTAAACCTAGAGCCAGCAGTGCTTCACAAACAAGCATGAAGAGATAGCAACATGCCTCTGTAAAATCCTGTAATCTGAGCAGTTGAGAGACTCAAGTCTCACAAGAACCCTGTGAGGTAGAAAACAGAAGTTTCTGTATCATTCACCTGCCATTTAAATCCCAGCATATTGACCCCTGTTTTAACACTGTCTTTTAACACTGTGCTGCCGTTAAGCAGAGAGGAACTGGGGAAAAAAAGTTTCCAATTGATACTACAAGGGATTTTAAGAAGACTACTAATGTAACCTACAGCAACTGGGGTTTTAGCCAAAGCAGGTGTGAACACTACTACTACTCAGCCATAGCAAGCTTATTGAGGAAACACTTGAGTTTCAAACCTCGTGCAAGCAGTTGTGTTCCCCTGGCCTTATACAGCCAAGAGTTGTTGCTGCCAACAAAGCCTTTCTTCACACCTTCTTGACTTATCCAAATATTCCTACAGCCCATCCTAGCTGTTTTCAGAGATGACAGCCGGCATAGCCACCCAGCAGCCACGGATCTGACCACCCATCTGAAGGTGGAGCAGCTGGTGCTGTGCTCACCCACTCATGCCCACATATAGCTGGGAAATCCAGAGTGCTCCATGCAGGACCAGCCACATGTACAGTGGCTGGGGTAGCCACGCTGGGAGCCACCCATTTGAATCGCTTCCCATGTACTCCACTTATGTGAGGTTTCTGTGGCAGAGCCACACGACGGCAAACAGACCCCACCCACCCCTATCGGCTTGCTCATTTGAAAACACTCCTTGTGGACTATGAAAGGAATAGTGCAGTGTTGCGAGCCTGGCATTTTTGAGAGGGAATTCTGCAATAGTAGTCCAGCATGCTGCCTCACTCCAAGTCCATCCGCTTGGCTGGAGAAATCTCAATAGCATAGTGAGTTAGCTGTTGGCTTTGGTGATTGGAGAGTAGTTCCAGTTAGTTTGTAGGGAAACGGTCTGCAAGGGGTCATGTTCTTACACTTTTAAGGTGGCAGATGCTTAAGCTTGTTTTAAAGCCCTTTAAAGTGATATATTCTCATGCAAGTCAAGTCCTGAACAAGTCTTCACTATCCACAGGAAAAGAAAAAGCGTCTCCACCTTTAAGCACATGTTACATTTGATGTAAAAACATAGTAAAGACAAACTTTGCCTTGAGGGAGCCAGGCAAGGTCCAAGCTATACTCCCCTTACTGTAGTTGGCCTTAACTTGCTACTTTTGAGGTCAAACTTGTAGTGCCTGATGTTCCAGTATTGTACTTGAGGTTACAATGCAATTTTAATCTGGGTAGACCAGCTGTGAGTCTCACTGCTGCACCAGAACTGGTCAGGATGTTTGTGTACAACTCTTCTAGTCTTAAGAAGCATAAAGAGAAGAAGTCTAGGGCTTTGTGCTGTTAAATGAGCTGCCCTTATAGCTTTCTGCTGTGGAATCAGTTAAGAGAAGGTAGATGCCTTTTTCTCTGAGCTACAATGCAGCAAATCCAGGGTGATGCCCTTCCCCCTCTATTCTGGGCCCACCCAGGGCCAATGGCTCCACAGTTTGAAAAATGCTGGCAAAGACATCTCTGCATTAACTGAAACCCACCAGCCCTCCCACAGGTGTGAGTAACATAGCACTAGTTACTTCAGCATTTTGGCACCAAGCTGAGTGATGCTTGAACACATGCCCTAACCCACCTCAAGTTCTCATGTATGTATCCTGTTGTAACACTAAATTGCAACTTCTTTCTGTTCTCATTGTTAATTAAGTATCGTTGGTGCTGCAGCTTGGCAGGTATCGCTTTGCTAGAACTGTTTCTCCTTCACCTTGTGCCTGCCTCTGCCCCACCCAGGGTACATGACTAACCACCCTCATCGTGTCCTCTGCCCACTCTTGCCTCCAGGCCTTGTTCCACGTGGCCTCAAATACCTGGGAACCCCTCCCTAACAGCCTGCAGGGCTTTCGCCCTCTCCTCCTTCAGTGTCTTAACACACACCTCTTCCAGAAGATCTGAGTTCTCCCTGCAGCAGATTGTTCGTTAGTCAGTTGAACAAAAATAAAACTCCTGCCTCTGAGACAGAGTTCAGCATCCCTCTTCAGTGCTGTTTGTGTGTCATGACGTTTGTACTTGAGTTCTTCAGAACTGAAGCAGAAACCTTGGGGCTATACCAATAAACTGAGAGAAGGGAAGTAAGGGAGATACTCAGATGGGTTTTTTGTTTTTCCCAATCTTCCCTTAAAAAGGCTCAGGTTTGTTTTGTCTCCTCCCCCCCCCTTTTTTTTTTTTTTTGGTGGAAGGGTGGTGACTATATCGGTCATTAGCTTTCTATGTTATGACCTCTGTGTCCTGTAGCAAGTTGAGAAGCTGTTGAGGTTTTTTTTTTTGTTTTCAGGGTGTTTTTTTTGTACATCTTAAATTCTCTTCCTGCAGTGTGTTGTGTTGAATTTCCAAATCACTGTGAAATTCTAGCCACCTCACTCATAGGCTTTCTATCAGCAGATTCACATTTAAAAAATAAATTTAAAAATGCTATGTGAATTTCTATCTAGAGTAGGGGTGGCCTAGGGCTAGTTTTTATTTGGCCCCTTTTCAGCTCCTGCATCTGACCCCTGGAAACAGTCCCTACCTCCTGAACACTGACTGAGCTCAGGGTAAAGGACGAATAGATGAGGACATGCACACAAGGACAGGGCATGGATGCATGATCTGGCCCCTCCTCCTGCCACCAACGCCTCTATGGCCCTCAGAAATTGTACTAATTTTCAAAGTGGCCCCACTCCTGATCTTTCCATTTAGAGGCCCTACAACACTACTACTGAGCTGAAGCCACAGCATAGAATTGAACACTAGAAAGGAACTGAATGAGCTGATTAGCCTTTTCCATCTCTTGGGGATGGTGCAGGATTGTTCCATACAGAGCATTTTCTAGTGTTCACGACCCCTCCATTTTAAATGCTCCTAAGTGGTGGTGGTGGTGGTGGCTGTATTAGATTAGACCTAGTTGAAAGCTTGGTTTTATGGGAAAGCTGTGAAAGTAACAAATTTGAATTTCAATATCAAACATACTGTGTAATGAACCCCTATAGGATCAAACAAAGTTAATAACTTCTGGATAGTATTTCACTGTAATAGTCATTTCACAATAATAGGGCTTGGCAGCAACCTGCAATTCATAGAAATGGTGTTTGAAACTGGGGTTGTTTACAAATGGGTTCATTATAATCAGAGTTGATTTATTTGGATTTATACCTTGCCCTATCTTGATGGTGAAGAGCTGATGACACCACTTAAACAACCCATAAAATAGGTGTAATTAAAAAAAACCCAACCTATTCCCGTATGCCTGGCCAAATAAAAAAAAAGCCAAATAAAACACAACATTCAGAAAATACTGTGGCTCTGACAAACAGCCAGGCACGGTGAGTTTCCGATGACTGAGACGTCATTGAATGAATCTGGTGCAGCAAGGGAATTACCAACTGGTTGCTTTTGCATGACCTTTTGGAATTGGGATGGCACGTAGGGAAGGAGTCTTGGATACTATGTAGGGATCATAGTAACGTCTGACTATTTTTATGGGAAAATAGCAAACATTTTTTGCAAAAAACTAAACCTGGGTGTGTGTGTCTCCCATAAACCTTTCAGCTTAAAATTACCTTTCTGTGGCTTGCCAGATCAAGGTTTCCTTAACTGAAGGGAAAAAAGCAAATTCCCCAATGGCCTTCTGAAATAAATAAATCAAAGCATTTGGGTAGGTACTTTTTTTTTCTAAAGGTCTGAGTTTTAAAAAATATAAACTTTAATTTTTGATCAGATACTGTTGACATGACTTGAAGCTTCTTCCATGGTCTCCTCCCTCTTTCACTCTCATCAACTAAGGAGAGCAGAAAGTGGGTAACCATGCAGCAGGGCAGTCAGAAAGCCCATCCTACATGTTCTTGACCCAACTGGCATTTCAATGTGTGTGCAGAGATCTCCCTGGGGGACCAAAAAGGGCATCCCCTGCTGAATCATCACCCTCTGCTAGTAGAGCCATTTTGCATGCTCGAACCAGCAGAGGTTCCTCGGCTCATCCACTCCACAGAAGACATGTCGGGACATCCCATCATGCTTGTACAAGTGGCTCTGATTGCATGTTTCAATGTTTAGAGCTCGGGCAGAAGGAGGGAAAAAGACTGGCATTGTTCTTGGTGCCAGAGAGGAGCACAGCAGACATCTTCAACTAAGCTTGAATTCTGTTCTTAAGACTCGGTGAGAGAGTCACAGTAAGTAGGTTTTAACGCAGACTGTCAAAGTCCAGGTCTGCCTTTCAGAGTTAAGGCGTTTACAAGGCTCCGCAATGTGCATTTCTGAGGTGGGGGTGGGAGATACTGAAATAAGTGTGTGTATTCTTTACAAGCTTGCATCTGATGAGGGAGGCTTGTCATATTTAAGGGATGTTCACTAACCTGCCTGCTACTCTGGGAACCTCAGTTATTTGATGGTTTTAACAATAGACTGGATAAAAGCACTCTGGGAAGAGGACATCAAGGAAGCCAACAGAACTGTTTTCCCAACAATTCCTGTTAGAGTGAAGTCTATATTCTTTCCACACCCCAGGCCTGCATGTCTTAAGTTCACATTTTTGTTTTCTATCAGCCTGATTACACACTCCTGTAATGATTCCTCATACAAACATCAAACTTCAAGTTTGGATCAAGAGCGCAGTGACAGCACATTTCTCACCATGATAAGGATAGTGCTTTTGCAATGATGAGGAGGGGTTGAATTCCTATGATAGCCAGCCTGAGGCAGGATTGAATCTTGGGTGTTAACAAATATGGTGGTGGCTCGCGGAGGCTTGCTTCGATGGGTGATCCACCGGCATGTTTGTTAGTGCCCCTCCAGATGTTTGCCCGGGATTGCTTCCAGGCATGTTGGTGGCAAGCCCAGGCTGTAATACCAGAGACCTCAAGGATTACAGCCCAGGCGGCCGGGCACCCAACCCAGCCTAAGTGAGCTAGAAGGGGATGTAACGTTTATGGCCTGCCATGGCCTGACCTGGATCGGGGCTACCATGGCTGCCCATCATGTTGGGGGGCTGGGTGCAGCACAGGGGTAGGGGTAGCCACCCACATGGACTGTGTTCGCTGTTTGTTGTCCAGCCAATCTATGCAGGACTTGTTGCCGGCATGGTCCCATCCTGCCTGTCATGTCGATTAACGTTCCTTGTTGCAAAGCTAGGGGCTAATAGAACACAATCTGGGTAAATGGGGGTTTGGTTCTTTTGCACCTATGATGTTGAATATGCAAATATCTACATACCACTGGTTAATTCACGGGCTGAAGGGGCCTTGATGTATCTTCCCCAATTAACGTAGCTTTGCCTTTAAGTACCATTTGCTAATAATAGTCTCCACCTAGCTTTTCTCATTGGGCTCAGTTCCATGGCCTGGGGATTCCCATGCGCAAGCCGTGCATGTGCGCGGTTTCCGCATGGCATAATGTGCTGGCAATGGAGATGTGTGCGGCTCTCGCATGGCTGCGTATGGGAACAGCAGACCATAGGATTGGGCTGGTTGTTTCTAGAAGCCAGTGCTTCCCCATGTTTGTGAAAATGATTCCTTTGCTCAAAAGGGATATGGTATTAAAAAAAAAAAAAAAAAAAGTTTACGCAGTTCGATAGTTTCCTTAAAGATGGCATCTGTCTCTCTGAGGTCATTTGTGTTAGAAACCTAGCACATGGTTTTAATTAGATCACATGTACTTACAAATATCTGCCAAATAGGAATGAAGATAATTCCAGCGCCTGACCTTTGTGATTAGCCTTTGTCTAGGTGTTGGTCTAGGCAAAACAAGGTGTTCCCTTCCACCCATGCTGCAGAGTAATTCTGACCTTGTATCATCCCTGTCTATTTCCGTCCACACACAGGTTTTTTTTTTTTCTTTTACTGAATCATAGATGGCAGCCACATTGCTGGTTGCTTATAAAAAGTTGCTGTTATTTACACACTCAATCCAGTTGTGGTTAATTTTGCAAAGATGTCAGTCATTCCACATTTTCAGTCTGTAAATGTTCGTTCCCAAGGCCCTGGAAGTATTAATACTATTCATTTGCATAATAAAAAGTTGTGTTAAATTGTTATAGCACTCCAAATGCTTTACCTATGACAGGAACGTGCTATATGAAAATAAAGATTATTATTATAAATGAGTCAGGGAGAGAAAAAAATAATCTGCATTGGGACCTGCTGATCTCCTCAAACATGTTATTGGCAACAGGGTTGCATAGAAGTTGGGGGCAGGGGTGGTTACTGAGCATGCTCAGAAAAGGAGGATCCAGATTGTGTATCTGTCCTATGGATCTGTTACCTGTTCTTGTGTACATGCCCCTGTTGCCACTCCCTTACCCGGAGTCCACTCTTTTCAGTGCTTGGAGGCAAGAGCTGATTCCAGGGACCACCTATAAAACTAGCCATAGGCTGCATTTGGTACCTGAACCTCAGGTTCCCCACTCCTGGTCTACAAGTGCTTCATGCTGAGCTCTAATCGTTTCACACATGGTAAGCTCTGAGTGACTATTAGTCATTATGTACTGCTCTTGGGCCTGACCTCTCGCCCTGCCCTGGGTTATCCTGCCAATCTTGTTCAGTGGGCAGTCTGAGTCAGGTAATTAAAGTATGTTTGCAGAAGCCCACACGCACACATCTCTGACAGGATAGGTGTAGAATATCCTAGGGTATGGGATGTGCTTACACTTGAAAAAAATAAATCTCTGTTATGAACTACAGTGTGCTGGCAAAATAGGGGTAGCTGCCTCTCTGCTTAGACTGGAAAAGCGGTTTCAACATGCTTTCACAAATGGCTCCTCATGCACAGGCACATACTCCCAAGGACATTTAAGGATTCTAGCCTCTGTTTTTCACCTAGAAAAGACAGGCTGACTCCAAGTTGTCTACACTTCTTTTCTTTTGCTCACTCGAAAGCAATGAGAGGTGGGGAGGCCCAACATGCCCACTGATACTCTCCTTAGTGTCTGGTGTTCAGGCATGAGGGAGACATGAAGGAATGACACGTCTCCTGTCCTCCAGCAAAGTTACTCATTACACACTGCAATCTTTTCACTGGAGTTCAGCTGCTGTTGTGAAAGTTTCTAGGAGAGTCGGAGAGGGTAGGAGCATGTTCAGCTGTAGCTTGTGGCTTTGTATGTCATTCTCTTGCCATCCATCATGTTGACAAGTTATTCTAGAAAAGGTTTCCTGCGTTTTGGTTGCACACCCAGGTAGTTATTACTTAGGCAATAGGGACTGACAGAGGGTGCTATTATAATGTAATCTCTACATAACTCCAATGCAATGGTAGGCATGAGGCTGTGCAGAAGGCCTTTAACAACTCAGGGTGGAGATGCCCCAGTAGCAACACACCCTCTCTTTATAATGAATTAAAATAGCCTACAATGCTTTTGTTTATTGAAAAAAGCCTTGACTCTTTGGCAAACTCTTAGGCCATGATCTACAAACCACTTATGGGTTTCCATGGGACTATGCTGGAATAAGTGGAGAGCAGATTATGGCCTTAGTGTGTCTAGTACTTTGAATGGCCATTGGCACAGACGTCCTGTGTGTAGTTATTTGGAGACGGTCCCTATTGCAGAAATTTCTTACTAGAGATAGATAGAATCACAGAGTTGTAAGGAACCTTGAGGGTCATCTAGTCTAACCGCCTTTGATTGCAGGATGATTACAGCTAAATATCCCCATCGAATTATAGCTGAAATTTTTCACTTTTTTATTGTTGTTGTTAGGTGAAAAAATTGAGGAAAAGTTTCTGGTTGCAATTAAATGTTATCATTTGGCAATTTTTTTTTTGTTTAAAAAAGTCAATGTTTATGCTTCCCCTCGCCCCAACAGCCCAAACTGGAATTTTTTTCATGTTGTTTTTGGTATGTTTGTTATGCTAAATGGACACTTTGGGTTTTCAGCAACTGAAATGCATAGAAAACAAGTTACTACTACTTGGTAACTGAACTAAAAATAAAATTGAATTTAAAAAAAAAATCATTTTAAAAGCTTCAAATAATAATAATAAAAAACCCTGTTAAAATGTCCAAGTTCAGAAGTTGGGAATCCCAACTTTCCTTTTAAAAGAATAAAATAAAATGGGTTTTTAGCCACCTTGGCTTTCAAGACAAAATCTGTAAATGTGAGTTCAGCATGGCCTGTACGAAGTCTAGGGAACCATGTTCACGGTATTTTGACTATTTTCTGAATAGAGGCAGTGAGGTAAATTAAAGGAGCCCCCTCAACCTCACTTCCTTTTTTAAATCTTCTGAAATTTTATCCAGGTTGCCTAAGTGCTGCCACCTTGTCCTTAACTAACACTGCCCTGCTCCATACTGGACTTGGCACTTTATTTATTTATTTATTTTATAGATTTCTATCCCGCCCCCTCCTGCAATGCAGCTCGGGGCGGCACTTGGACCCATCTCTAGGCAGAAACAAACTTAACTCCGCTAAAACCAGACATGCTGGAGCCTAATGGAACCAATCAGAACAAAGCATGAGATGGAAGGTGTTTGATCTTTGCATGCCTTTGAGCAGGGAAGCTGGCCCAGTGACTAACATCTTTCCTAGACAGTTTGGCTCCCACATCCATTGAGAAGCACAAACAATTGACCTCAGACTGATAAAAATCCCTTGCATTGCTGTGGCTTTGCTGTAAATGCTTATATTTAAGCCCCTTCCTTTTCAGTTTAAACCCAATTTTTACTGGGGGGAAATCCTGCGTTTTACAAAAATTCAGTTTTTACAGATTTTTAACCTGAATTTTGTATCACTCAAGTACATACAAATAGATCATTTTATTAGGAAAAGACACTACATTGCATTAGACATATATGCTCATAATAAATTAGTCCACATGTCTATGCAATGCTGCCTCTTGAAGTAAGGCTGTAGTGGAAGATGCACACACAATGCACACACGCTTAGAGGTGTGTGTGCGCATCTCTACATACTGAAGACTTGCATGTCCACCATGTACACATTAGCAGTTAACAGTTTTAAGATTTATCACACTAATGTAACTCCCCCTAAGTGGTACAGGGCTCAGAGCAGGTATGTGCTGCCCTCCTACTTGGGGTTGTTCCTGCCTCCCTGGCAGAGGAGCTTTACAGGCCCTGGGTTTGGGTTACTTTTCTTCTCTTCTCTTCTTTGGGACCTCCCTGAGGGTGGGGAGGTCCTAAGTAATCTAGGTATCTGGCACTTCAGTGCATCCACCCTGGGGGAGTTGTTGCCAAATGAAGGGGCAAATTGAGGACTCCTGCCCAGGGATGTCCGAGATCACTATTAACAAGCGCTTTAACAAAGAAACATGGAAGCATACTCTAGGTGCTTTACTTTTAAGGTTAACACAATAACACTAACACAATAACTATTCACAAATCCCCTGCACTTTCCCCCTCCCCAAGTTTTTATTGCAGGGGTATTAGAGATAATATTTTCTTAAACTCAGAGGTGGCATGCAGTGTTTCGAGTTCTGTTTCAGTTCTACGGCAAACCACACTGAATTCCGTTTTAACAAAGCACTAATTTACTTTTTTTTGTTTGTTACTGTCCTTCTGTCCGTCAAAATAAACCCTGCTGTTTGTGGTACAGGGCTCAGAGCAGGTATGTGCCACCCTCCCGCTTGGGGTTGTTTCTGCCTCCCTGGCAGAGCGGCTTTAGGGGTCCTGGCACATATCAAACACCTTCCATCTCATGTTCTCATTTGGTTTCATTAGCCTCCAGCCTGCCTGGTTTTAGGCATATTTAAGGGGCAATGATAAAGACCCAAGGGGATTTATCAGTCTGCGGTCAGTTGTTTGAGCTTCTCAATGGACGTGGAAACTGAACAGCCTAGGAAATATGTTAGTCACTGGGCCGGTTTCCCTGCTCAAAGACATGGAAGGATCAAGCATCTTCCATCTCATGGTTAGTTCTGATTTGGTTTCATTAGACTCCAGCCTGCCCGCCCTGCATTCTCTGCATTTGCTGCCTGTGGAATGACAGATTGAGTTTAAGACTGTGCTGCTAGTTTTTAGGGCTCTGAACGGTTTAGGTCCTGGCTATATTCAAGACCTACTTCTGGAGTCTCACACCGATAGGTATCTGCGCCGCTCAGGAACCACCCGCTGGTTGGGTGTTCCGCCATTGTGCCTCAAGTTAGCGGGTGATCAGGTTTTCACTGTGGCGGGCCCCTGGGTGTGCAACTCGCTCCCTCCAGATGTTTGTCTCAGTTCCTCCCTCCTTACCTTCAAAAGGCACCTGAAAACATATTTATTTTCTAGATGCTTTTAAGATCCACTGCTGGTTCCCTCTGTCGTCCTCCTATTTTAAAATCTTTTATTACTGTTTTAAATTGTCTTAAATTGTTTTAAATAGATGTTGTTTATATTGGTTTATACTTATGTAATATATGTGAAGCACTCTGAGTGCCATGTGTGGTAGGGGGGTGCTATATAAATAAAATTATTTATTTATTTATTATAATGTTCAGCCCCATCTCTTCTCCCTCCTTGTATCCAGCACAAGCTTTTGAGTCTTCACCTTCAAGGCTCTTCATGGCCTTGGTCCTCCTTTTTTTTCTGTCCTCATTTCTCTGTTTCCCCACCTAGGAACCTCACTCCTTCTCCGCTACCACTCTCTTCCACTCCATAGTTTCCTGCTCCCCAAACTGTCTTTGCCCCTTCTACCATGCGCTCCCCTATGCTTGGAACTCCCTCCCTGAACACATGTGCTCTGCTCCCTCACTTGCAACCTTCAAATTCCTCCTAAAAGCCTCCCTCTTCCATCTGGTCTTCCCTAACTCCTCATTCCTATGGATTAGTCTTTTATGCTTCTCAAATGCAGAAGAAACTACTCCTTTTATACTTCTCTCCACAAATGTGGCCTGCAGCTAGTTTTTGTGTGGCCCTTTTCCAGTTCCTTCATCTAGCTGCTATCCCCCAGGCACCAAAAGACTGAGCTTGGGAAGGGAACAGAGATGGAGACATGCACACAAGGATAGGTATCTTTGGCACAGAGCCATGGTCTAGACCCCTAAGGAACACACCCCTTAAGTATCCCCACCTGCAACTTCCTTGTGGCCCCCAGAGCTTGGACTAATTTTCAAAATGGCCCCCAGGAGGGAAAAGTTTCCCAACCCATGCACTACTACACTGTAAATGATTTAGTACAAATGACTTGGTAACAGTTTTTTGGTCATCTCTAAATTGCTTTGTCTTATGGACTACTTGACTGTAACAGGTAGGGATGGAAAAATCAGAATCAGATTAATCCGATCCATGCGATTTTCATTGGATCAGATTCATTTAGGGGTGCTCTCTTACTTGTTTCCCCCCTCTCTGCTATGGCAATTTGCTAGGCTCTACGTGGGGCTTCCCTTGTTTCTGGTCCGGAGGCTGCAGCTGATGCAGAATGCGGCGGCCCGTCTCCTTGTGGGGACAGGGCGGCGGGAGCACATAACACCTGTGCTCCGTGCTCTGCACTGGCTGCCTATAGCGTACCGGGCCCTCCGTGCCTCAGAGCGATCCCTGCGGTCTGCCGGGGGTGCCTTCCTGGAGGTCCCCCGTGTTAAGCAGGCGGCCACAATGGAGAGGGCGTTCTCGGTGGCCAGGCCGCAGCTTTGGAATTCCCTCCCAGAGGAAGCCCGCCTGGCCCCGGGTCTGCTGACGTTCTGCCGAGTCTGCAAAACCTGACTGTTCGCCCAGGCCTTCGGAGGGGAGGGTAGATGTGTGTGTGTCGGGGGGTGTTTGGGATTTTAAAGATATGTTTAAAAGTGGTGGTTGGGGGTTGTTTTAAAATGTTTTAAATTTTTGATAATTTTTTAAACGTTATTGTTGGTTTGTTTGTTGTACGCCGCCCTGAGATGCCGTCGGCATGAGGGGGCGGCTAATAAATATTTATAAATAAATTTAAATAAATAAATAAATTCTTTCACGGATTAAGTCATTCATCATTCAAGGATTGTGGCTTACAATGATGAATGGCCCATTGAACTGAATAGTTTCGGTTTTTCATTGACTTCAATGGGAAATTTTCCCATTGAAGTCAATGGGGATTAAAATTCGATTTTAATAAGATTCAAATATGATTCAATAGAATCTGATTCCAATTTTGAACCCAATTTCCCATACCTCATAACAGGTAATGGTATGGTTGCCAGGATCAGCTACAGTCTGATTGGATGAGGTAGTTCTTTCAGATTCTGTCTCAACAGCTCATACGTTCTCCTTTTCTGGAGCAGGTGGAAGACTTCTTTGTTCAACCTTGGTAGGGCTGAAAGTGTCAGCAATTCCTGACAAGTTCTCCATTGTCAGTTTGGACTTTATGCAACTTGGGTGGTGTCTGCAGTCATTGTACGGTAGCTGGAGTTCCCCAGTAGGGATGGGCGAACGCCGAACGCGGTTCGGAGTTCGGACCAAATTGACCAGTTCGGTTGACTGAACCGAACTTCTGAACTGAACTCGATTTTCAAACCGAATTTCCGAACCGAACCGAATTTCCGAACACAGTTCTGTTCGCCCATCCCTATAAGATAATATTCCATTTAGTTCTATGGGGTTTATTTATTTATTTTATTTATTTAAAATTTATATCCCGCCCCTCCTGCCCACAGGGCAGCCCGGGGCAGCGAACAACATTAATTAAAACAGTATAAAATTTTAAAACAATTTTAAAATGCAATATGTGGGGAAAAAACCCACACCCACCCCACCCCTACCCCTCGCCAAAAGCCTGACAGAACAGCCAGGTCTTACATATACGCCGAAACAGCAGGAGAGTGGGAGCCAACTGAGCCTCCTCCGGGAGCGAATTCCACAGCACAGGGGCGGCCACCGAAAAAGATCTAACATCGGTGGCCACCCGCCTCACCCGGGGAACCTCCAAAAAGGCTCCCACGGACGATCTCAAGGGTCGCATGGGCACATGGGGAGTGAGGCGGTCCCGCAGATAAGCAGGGCCCAGGCCGTGAAGGGCTTTAAAGGTTAAAACCAGCACCTTGAACCTGGCCCGGTGTTTTATAGGCAGCCAGTGCAGAGCCCGGAGCACTGGTGTCATGTGCTCCCTGCGACCCGCCCCCGTCAGGAGACAGGCCGCGGCATTCTGCACCAGCTGCAGCCTCCGAACCAGCTTCTCGGGCAGCCTCATATAGAGCGTGTTGCAGTAATCCAGCCTCGAGGTGATGAAGGCATGGATGACAGTGGTGAGGTCGGTTTGAATTTCCAAACTCTGCTTGGACATTCGGAGTTTGGACCGAACTCAAATAGTTCGGTCGACCGAACTGAACCGAATGTCCGAACTTGGTTCTGTTCACCCATCCCTATTCCCCAGCTTTTTTCACCATCCAAGTTTATATAGACGTGATCCTCAGGTTTAAAGGGTAGCAATTCTCTTACTGAATTGTGCCTATTGTAGAAGTACTTGTAGCTTCTTTTGGCTTTCTTGTCTGTCTCAGTTACCTTCCCCCAGGTTAGGCCATTTTGGAGCTAATTTTCTTTCCAGGGTTGATTTGTTGACCCATCAAGAGTTGAGCTGGGCTGTAACCGGTAGATATTAATGGTGTCAACCAAGAGTGAAGAATGACTCTTCCTGCCTCAAGTTTTTCTTGTCTGTCTGTACAGCTCGTTCTGCCTTGCCATTTGCTTGAGGGTAATTAGTGCTGGTATTAATGTGGTCTGTTGTCTGTCATAGCCAGGGACCTGTGTTGACTACGTTGCTGCAATTTGCAGTGATTCTTGCAGAATCAGACAGTCTTCACAGTGCTAGGCTGAAATTGCAGTGAAACTGCAGTGCGGGCTGTCTGCAGGATCTTTAAATCCTGGCTCAGGCATAAACGTGTTGCCTGACCCCAAACTAAACGGCTGCTGCAGCTGCCGTCTGTCAGGGAGGTGTGACCATGACCGCTGAGGGTGAACAGGCCCCTGGGAGATGAATTGTGGGTGGGGGGGTCTTAGGACCCTATGTTTTGGCCAGGGAGGTCTGGGCCTTTAACCTGAGGTGAGAGTTCTGAGGTGCTGAAATTCTAGAGGATTTGAGTTGTGTTTGATTGACTAAGTTGTGATTCTATGTCAAAGCTGTTGAAAAAACATGCTGGTAAGCAAATGTGCATGTATAAATTGTTGCATAATTATGCAAATAAGTTAATTATGCAAATGTTAATGCTTGCAGTGAATTTGCAGAATTGGGCTTCACTGGTTGCAGAATTTAGGATTTTTTTGTGCAGTGAACATGGGTCCCTGGTAGCCTCATCAGGCATACCAAAATGAACAAATGTACCTTTGATTTTGTAATAACACTGCTGCAGGTGGTATTGGATAAAGAAAGTGACTCAATAGATTAATCACAACTAAGCAATGGTGACCCCCTAAATTCACATAAGTCAGTAGCCAGCTTCTTCCAAGGTCTGCCAGGCAGAGGTGTATTAATAGAAGGCTCTTTACATTGGGTTGCTTGATTTATTCTGCAGGTTTCACAAGATAAACCTTTGTTCTTCATGTCATCTTCTATACCAGGACACCATTTATTTTACTTATAAATCTATTTATACCCTGCCCCTCTCGCTCAAAGGTGACTTGAGGTGGCTCACAAGATCACAATAAGAACATTAAATACAATAAAATGTAATATAAATCATATCACAATTACAGGTCTGTATAATAAATACCCAACCAATCAACCCATTCCACCCTCCTCCTCCCCCCTGTCAACACCTGGCGGAAAAGCCAGGTCTTACAACGCTGGCAGAAAGTAAGGAGACCCGGGCTGAGGTGAAGCTCCACCAGAAGGGCATTCCACAGTTTATGGAACAGCCATAGAGAATACCCTCCTGTCTGTCCAGACCCACTGAAACCGTGGGACCTCCAGGAGGGCACCCCCCATATGACCGCAGGGGCCACCCTTGGGCCCAGGGAGTGATGCAGTCCCTCAGGAAAGCAGGACCCAGGCCATGTAAGGCTTTATAGGTCAAAACCAGCACCTTGAATTGGGCCCGGAAGACAATTGGCAGCCCGTGTAATGCTTGGAGCACTAGTTGAATATGCTCCCTGCAGCCCATCCCTGTCAGGAGGTGGACCACTGCATTTTGCACCAGCTGCAACTTCCGGATCACCACTATGGGCAGCCCCACGTAGAGTGCATTACAGTAGTCCAGCCTCGAGGTGACAAATGCATGGATGACACTGGCAAGTTCAGAGTCCAAAACATATGGGCGAAGCCTCTTCACCAGATGTAGTTGGCGAAAGGCACCCCTGACCACAGCTGACACCTGCTGATCCAAGCACAGCTGTTAATCCAGGAACACTCCCCGGCTCCACGCAGATAGGACTAATGGAGGGCGGACCCCCTCCCCAGATCACTGACCCCACCCACTAACATCACCTCTGTCTTGTCGGAATTGAGTTTCAATCGGCTCGACCTCATCCAGTCTCCCACAGCAGACAGACACCGGGACAGCAACGAGACCACAGGACTTGGGTCGGTTGAAAAAGAAAGGTACAGCTGCGTGTTGTTGGCATATTGATGACAGTGAACTCCCCCAGCTGCGCACAACCTCCCCCAAGCAGCTGCATGTCCCCATTGAGTAAGAGCGGGAACAGAATGGAACCCTGTAGGACCCCACACAGGAGGCCCCCAGGGGATGATTAACAGTCCCCTAGTATCACCCGTTGAGATCTATCAGTGAGGTTGGAACGGAACCACTGTAAAACAGTACTGTTCACCCCAGCCAGTTCCTGCAGGCAAGTCACCAACGACTCATGATTTGTGGTATCAAAAGCTGCGGATAGATCCAGTAGAACCAGCAGGGTTCCTCGCTGCTACTTTACAATTTTGTATGTTTCTCAGCCATCCTGACCAAATGTAGGCCAAAACTACTTGAATTTCAGAATCTTTTTGGGTGACCATACTCAACTGATGCAATCTCCTTTCCGATATGGGTATGATTGGTGAACAGTTTAAAAGAAGGAATGTAACCCACATAGATATCTATCGAAAGTCTCACAACTCCGTACACTTGCCAGGCACTCCTCAATTTCTGCATAGCGTTGTTCTGGTTCACTAAGGGTTCAGATTCAGAATGCAACTGCCTTCCCTTCTAATTCATAAAGCTGCAGCAGCACTCCATAGCTGCTTGTGTTGGAATTGACCACTGTGGGCTTATATTGGCATCATAAAGCTGTAAGACTGGTAAGGTAGAAATCATATCGTTCATCTTTGTAAATGCAGCCTCCTGATTTAACCCCCAGAACCAAGAAACACTGGACTTCAGTGGTTGATATATAGATTTTGCTTCTTTGGACAGGTCCAAAGTAGTTAGTCAAGGTAGGGTGATTTCAGACGTTACGGGCGCCCGATTCACCACAGTGGATTCCCAGTGGTGGTGAACCGAACAACACCTCCCCCCTCCCCGTGGTCAATAAAAGCCCCGAACAGACGTGACGGGAGTGGGACCACGGCGGGGAACCGGGCCGCCAGATCACGGCCCAGGGGGGCACAACAGACAAGACGCCGATTCCCGGCTGTGAACAAAACACCCAGAAGGAGCCGGGGAGGGGCAGGACACAGACATGGCTGTCCGAGGGCAAACGAAGCCAAAAGGGACACAAGGGAACACCCACACAAGGGAAATGGGAAGGGAGGGGGAAGAGGGAGAAGAGCCGGCCAGGTACCACACACAACAGGCACAGAGACAGCGAGGGCACAGTGGAACAGACAGCACTAACACACGCCCGGGCGCACACACACCCAGACAGGAAAGGGAGGGGGGGAGAGACAGCGGGACGGACACCACACAAGACACAATTGGCACGAGGAGGGGGGCAAGAGACAGGGAAGAGGGGGGCATGGCACAGGGGCACAGCGGGACACAGGCAATGGCAACCAGAACCCCCAATACAGAACAGCCAGCATGGGCACCCCCACAGCAACACAGGCAGTCCTGGAACGGGGGCCCCCAGGCAGACCAGGCACAGGCACAGCGGGAGCATGCATGTAACAGAGAGCGGGCCAGGAACAGTCCAGGAGGCACACTCAGAACACCAGCGCCGGTGAGGGGGTGCTGCAGGGGAGACAGGAGGTCCAGGGCAGTGCAGCAGGTCCAAAGTCACACAACCCACCCACCCACCCTGGGAGGAAGTCACGGGGGGCCAGTCCAGGGGCCCCAGAACTCCGAGATCACAGGGGCACCCAGGAGGGGGGGCCCCGGAGGGGTCCCGGAGCCATAGGCAGGGGCAGCGACACCACAGGAAGCAGGCAACACAGACAGACAGACCGTGTAGGCAGCCAGACACGGTCTCTGCTGCAGACCAAGCCACATGCAAGCACCTCATCTCCGGGATGTGCCCATTGGGAAAGGGAACCAGCCCATGCGTCACAGCATGCAGCTGGCAATCACGGGTGCTCGCCTCATAGCCGAAGTAACGAAGGCCAGATCTCAGGCTCGCATAAGCACCTGACAGGCTGTCCGGGAACCCAGTGGAAGCACAGCCAGTCATGGTCCAGCACGCCAGGGAGAATAACACCATGGACAGGGGGGCCCACATTCCCTCCAGGGGTGGGAGCGGGTTTGGGGGGGCACCAAGGCTGGCCAAGAAAGCCACAGGCCGCAATAATGTATAGCAACAGAGCGAGGTGTGGGGTGTGGACCCAGCACAGCTGCAGGAACCGAGCACACAGATAGGACAGCTGACACACTAATCACGCTGGCAAGGACACGATGTTGCCAACAGGGAGTGGTGGGAGGTGATAACAGGAGACATGCAGCTGCAGCCTGCACGCCCAGGCGCACGCCAGCCTGTGCGCACGGCTACACGCTGGGACAGCAGGTGCGCCCAATACTGCGCACCCGCCGCTCCGGGCCACCTGCGCCACAGGAACCGGCACAGGCAGCTGAGAGGGGGGGGGACACTGCCCGTCCCAGCCTATATCAGGGCTGCCAGCGGTCCCCCGGGGCTCAACCCACCATGGAGCGGTACAGGTTGGGTGCATGTGGGATGCTCCTTGCACTCTGTGCCGAGTGCTACTGCGCCCACACCGATCAGCTGCGCATTCAGACTGCTGAAGTGCACCTGGGTGCCTGCCTGTGGGCTACTGCAGCCTGGAGCACTGCAGGGGCCCGCAGGGCTCACCAAGTCCGCAGGTGCTCCCTGGCCCAGCTCCGGGTGCAGTGGGTGTCCGGGGTGGACGTACAAGCCGTGAGCTGCAACCAGACCAGGCCTGAAGTGGCTATGGGTCACAGAGCGGGCCCAGGGCTGATGGTCCCTGGCGCTGGCTCAGTGGGACAAGGCAACCTGGAGGGCACACTTTAGGATGGACAAGTTCACCCTACTGTGGCTCGCGGAGCGCCTCATGCCCTGGCTGGAGTGACAGCATACCCCCATGCGGACCCCATTCCCATGGTTCAGCGGGTGGCCATCGGGGTCTGGGCCCTGGCAACGCCCGACTCCTGCCAGTCTGTCTCGCAGCACTTCGGTGTCGGGGTGAGCACCATGTCCTGTATCTTCCGGGATGTCTGTGAGGCTGTGGAGGGCATACTTCTGGACAGGGCGATCCAGCTGGTGGATCAGGGGCCTGTGATGGGCGGCTTCGCGGCTGAGGGCTTCCCCAACTGCATGGGTGCCGTGGACGGCACCCACATAGAGATCCTCTGCCCCTCCATGGGGGAGGCCGTGGAGAATGTCAGCAGGCACGGGTATCAGTCCCTGCAGCTGCAGACTGTGGTGGACCACTGCGGGAGGTTCATAGACATCTTCACGGGCAACTCTGGGCGCAGCCATGATGCCTGGATCATGACCATCTTCCTCTTCTATGCCCAGATGTACCGGGGGGGACTTCGCAGACGTGGGGATGGCCCGGATCGAGGGGGTGCTGATGCCTCCCTGTATCCTGGGGGACCCGGCCTACCCACTCACCCGCTGGCTGATGAAGGTATACCTGGTCGCCCGGACCCCGGAGGAGGTGCCCTACAATACCTGCCTGTGTGCCAGTCGGACCATGGTCGAGCGGGCATTTGGGGCCCTCAAGCAGTGCTGGAGGAGCCTGGCCGGCTGGCTAGACTACACGGTGGAGACCTCAGCCCTGGTTATTGGTGCCTGCTGTGTGCGAGACCGATGGGGCTGCCCTTGAATACTCCATGCCTACCCGCCCTCCCAGCCCCGTACCTCTGTACGTGAACGTGGACAACCCGAGGGAGTACTGTTATGCCAAACACATCCGTGCTGCCCTAGCCAGGCACATCAGCTGGGAGGCTCAGGCATGAGGACGCCCTCCACCCGGCCCACACCCCTGGGGGCCCGGGGGATTCCCTGGGTGGGCCCCTATATGGGCATGGTCCACCACCACCCACCACCTCTGGGCCCCGGGACTGACCACAGGAGGCGGCTGTGATATCTGTGCATTTATTATATCACCCGCTTATGCCTAACCTGGCATAAGGGTCCGTCCCCCCATCCTGTCTGCTAGCATACCCTCGATGTTTGTCTCTGATCCCTCCGAGGCTGGCCCCTCTGTGTTTCTGTGCTCCCCCTGCAACCACTGGCTGAGGGTGATGAGGGTGCCGGCCTCGGAGTCCGGCTGTCTGGCCAGGGGGTGGGGGCTCTCTGGACTGGTGTCCGGGGGGGGGGGGGCTGCTGGTCTCGGAGGTCCTGGGGTGTTCCTGTTGGGGGTCTGGGGCCCTGGAGCGGGTGCCTTTCTTGTGGGACGGCGAGGGGAGGGGGTACCTCGGCCTGTTCCCTGGCCTGGACCACAGCGCTCCCCACGAGCCGTGGGGTGACTATTGATCCCTTCATGTGGAGGATGCGGTCCAGGGCATTATAGAAGGGGGTGGTCCGGAGTTTGTGTCTGGACCACTGGTTGTTGTCCCTGATGGCCTTGTACCCCCTCTTTAGCTCTTTGGCCTTGGCTCTGCACTGGGCCACGGTCCGGTGGTGCCCCGCCACCTCCATTTCCCGCACTATCTCCCAGAACACGTGCTCGTTTCTCTGATTGAGCGCTAGCTCCAGCTGGTGCTCCAGGGTCCCCCAGATGAGGATGAAGTCCCAGGTCTCCCGGAGCCCCCACTGGCCCCCTTGGTGGTAGGGCCTTCTCCCCCTTCTCCCCTCCTCCTCCTCTGCCTGGGCAGGGCCCGTGTCCTCCGGGGGCTCAGCCTCCCGGACTCGTTTGCGTGTCTGCGTAACAGAAGCAGGGTGTGTGTGGTTGTTGGGTGTTTAGGTGCTGTTCTGCCCCGGTCCTGCGTCCCTGCCCCTTCCAACCCACCTGCCGGCTGCCCGCCCAACCGGTCCTCCAGCCCCCTTTGGTGCCCATGTGCCACCGGGTCCGCTCCCCTTCGTTCCCCTTACCAGTTTCTGGGGTGCCTCCTCTCCAAGTCCAGTTGATGTCCCCAGGGCAGCCTGTCCCAGCTGTTGCTGCTGCTGCTGCCCTCCCTCCACCTCCTGCATGTGCAGCACGACCACCTCCTCCCCCGCCTGTGCCTCCTCCACCTCCTCCTCCTCCTCCCTCGCTCTCTCACCCTCCGTTCTCCTCTGCCTCCTGCCTCGCTCCATCCCGCCACATTCTCCTGCTGCTGTGTGCCCATTAAATCTTCCTCCATGGCCTGTGTTGTTGCTGGTTGCCTGGCAGCAACATTGCGTGCTTTGTCCCTGGCTGGGAATCACTTTTCTTTGATTCCTGCCGGTGATTGTTGTCCAGACATTACTTTTTTTTTGTTTCCCGTCGGGAATCTCTGACCATGCTTTTGGAGATGGCCCGGGCCGGAGGTCTGGAAGCGTGGTTGATTTTGACCCCATGGGGGTATTGACTGTGGTGAACATCTGGCAGCCACCGAACAGACGTTCATGGCGCTTTGACCCCTCCCACGGGATTGACCGTGGTTCACCGTGGTTGGGTGTGATCTCGTAACGTCTGAAAATACCAATAGTTAGTCATTCCCAGGAAGTGTCTTAGTTCTGTAACATTCTTTGGAGTTTGCATACTGATGATAGCGTCTATTTTCTCTGGACAGGGTCTCGTTCCATCTTTAATAATTACTAGGGGCGGGAAGTTCAGTTCCCCCGGTATCCGATATTGCCGGTATATTGCTGTACTGGCAGTATCGGATTAATCTGGTTATTGGGGGTACTGGTTCCCCGTGCCGGATTTGTTTACATTGCGTCCATTGAAATGAATGGCCGCAATGTAAAAGAAAGAAAGAAAAAAACCTTTCCCTCCCCCATCCAGGCTGCGCGGGTGGAAGGGGAGACACCCCCCACCCACCCTGCCCTGCCTGGATTTTTAAAGAAATTTTTTTTAGCCGAAGTCCCTGCTAGTGCAGCCTCTCGGCCGCTGCAGTGGCGGCAGCGGCAGCGGCGACCCGAAGCCCGCACCAGCAGGTACTAGGGTGATCCCTGGGGTGGGGGGTGGTTTAACACCCCCCCATCCCAGGGATCACCCTACCCCCCCACTCAGAGATTGCCTACCTTTTGCGCTCCGGGCGGCGCTGTCTGGCTTCAGCGCTTTACTAGGCCTTCCGGGGAACTTCCGGGTTTCCCCAGAAGGCCTAGTAAAGCGCTGAAGCTTCCGGCCCGCCGCCGCCGCCACCCTAGTACCTGCTGGTGCTAGTACCTAGTACCTAGTACCTGGATCACCCTAGTACCTGCTGGTGCGGGCTTCGGGTCACCGCCACCACGATGGCAGCCCGGAGCCCGTACTAGCAGGGACTTCAGCTAAAAAATTTTTTTAAAAAAAATCCAGGCTGGGCAGGATGGGTGGGGGGTGTCCCCCCTTCCATCCACGCAGCCTGGACTGGGGAGGGAAATTGGTTTTTGTTTTTTTCCCCATTGATTTCAATGGGGACAGTTCCCCATTGAAATAAATGGAAAAATACCGGTACCGGTATACCGGTTCTAAGCTGGTAAACTGGGTTTTTTGGAACCGGTATCCAGTAAAACCGGTATCCGTTTTTTTGGGTGAAGTCCCACCCCTAAATTACCTGTCACAAAAACTGTGATCTTTTCAAAAGACACACTTTTCCTTGCTTAATCTGAGACCAGACCTGGCTAGAATGGTATCATAGTCGTTTTTGTGACCGTGCTCATTAAAAGTATAGGATTTAGAAATATGGCTGCTGGCCTCTTTCCCCATAGCACAGATGAGGGAACTTACTTGCACAAGGTCTTTCTTCTCATGCAGCTTTGTGGCAAGACGAAAGCAGGAAAATCTTTTCTTCCATTCTAGCCAGGTAGCAGGAGTATCAAAGCTGAATGGTTCTGGTGCAGGGAACTGGGCTGTACCTAGAGAAGTTGCCAAATTGGACACCATGTCATAAAACAGACTTGGGGACAGCAGTTAAGACAGTCAGCCGTTTTATCAATATAACATAACTTTCTGCCCAGAGCCATGGAGATAACAAAATATCCAAACAGGAGGATTAAAGAGACACCTCCAATTGACTTTGCAGTAATGACAATGCCATCTAGTGATGAAATTAGAAATTACAATTAACTTCAGTTATCCACACTCTCCATACTCTTCTCCTTGCTTCTCCGCCCCTTGTCCATTCCAGGCACATTGCTGGCACTATATAAATCATTAATAATAATATAACAAAATGCATGGTTATCATGCAGGCACCAATGCTACCTTGAAATAAACATGCCATCTTAAAAGCACCTTCTGCATTGGATCAGGCGCATGAGTGACTTTTTAATTAATTTGTTTATTTTAAAAATAACATAATTGCCCTCATTTAAAAAAACAAGTCTCCAATCTTGACTAAAAATGCAAGTTGCTAATGGAATCCTGTGTAGGTACAACAGATTCCAAAACTTCTGAGGTCTGTAGGATGTGGCTCTACACTATTATTATTATTATTATTATTATTATTAACAAACATTTATATAGCGCCAGCAGTGTACATGGCACTTTACAAAGTAATAAAATAGACACGGTCCCTGCCCCTAGGGCTTACAATCTGAGCGACAGGAGCTGGGGGAGAGACATAGGAAGGGGAACAGAGGGAGAGACAAGGGGTCTAACATTCATGAAGATGCGAGGTCTCAAGTGCACGTACTAGAGGTGTTTTTAAAATTATTCAAAGACAATGCCAGCTGGTGGTCTCCAGTTCTTGCGAAATACTTACTGTTATTAACCAGTCTAAACTTATACCTCAGTCTTGGGCGTTGGCAGTTATTATTCCTATATTTAAAAAGGGCAACCCGAAAGATCCGGCCTACTATAGAGCCATTAGCCTTAATAAGCAAATTGTATACCAGAGGTCTTCTGTCAGCACTTGAAGACTGGGTCTGTGCCCAATCCCTTCTAGCAGAGGAGCAGTCAGGCTTTCCACACGGTAGATCTATGATGGATAACTGTTTTTGTCTTGGCTCACACCATAGACAAATACGTGGATGTAAGAAGAGGCAAACTATAGCTAGCTTTCTCGATCTTTCAAAACCGTTCGATTCTGTGCCCAGGAGAATTTTGTGGTGCAAACTGGCCAAGATGGGAATTAATTACCATCTATTGGAAGTAATAGTTAATCTCCATAAGAACACCAGAGCAGCAGTGAAAATGGATTCAAGTGGGAAAGTAACTAGTGCATTTCCCTTACAATTGGGTGTCAGGCAAGGATACTTGTTGGTCCCTATTCTCTACCTTTTCATAAATGATTTAGCCCAGATGATATATGAAGTAAATCATACACCACCTTTGATTGAGGAATTTTATACACTTTGATTGATTGATTGATTGATTGATTGATTGATCTCAGTCCTTATGTTCGTAGATTATATAGTACTCATGTCTCAAACTAAACAGGGTTTGCAAAGATGCTTAGATGCCTTAAACAACTTCTGCACTGAAATTTTTTTTATCAGTGAATCCTAGCAAATCTAGAGTAATATGTTATGGGACTACCCACCCAAAATACAAGTGGAAGCTAGGGTCGCAGGAAATAATGCAGGTATCGCACTACAGTTATCTGGGGATAGCGTTCACATCTTCCCAATCATGGAGGGCTAATAATGAGAGTTTAAGGACAAAGACAACGCAGTCACTCGTAAGCATCTTACGGCTCCATCGTTCTTCTCCGTCTGCAACTATTGAGCATATTATCAATATTTTTACGTTGAAAGTTCTCCCCCAACTTACATATGGAGCTGAATTAACGAGTATGGGCTCCTCTAGCAGGATGGAGTTGCCACAAAATTATTTCTTAAGGAGTATCCTTAATGCACCCAGAACAACACCTCTGCTGATGCTACGAGCAGAAACAGACTTTCTGACGGTATCAGTCCAATCCAATTTAAGAACATTACTTTTTTGGCAGAAGGTGGTACAGGGAAACTGTTCGCCTCTAGTGTCTAAATGTTATCATGAACAACGACAATATACAGGCAGTATTCAGTATAAATGGGTGGCTTGGGTTAAAAAGCTGGTGATAGAGTCTGCCTTACTAGTAGAAGGCAACGAGTTCTCTGAGACTATTCTAGATAAAGATGAGATCAAGCATAGAGTCCAGTCTCGTGCAGTAGAGAGAGAAATGGCTGCTATCAGAATGAATAAGATAGCTCCGCTATACCCGTCAGTTAAACAACAGTTGTCACTTGAGCAGTACTTACTCCAGATACACAATCCAAGACTGAGGAGACAAATTACCCTTATGCGGTTTAATTTGTTTGATACTGCAGAGGTTAGAGGCAGGAGAGATCACTTACCGTATGACAACAGAACCTGCTCCTGTGATTCTCAAACAGTGGAGACACTGACCCATATTATATTCAGCTGTCCTAGCTATGGAGATCTTAGAAAGGTATAGATCGAGCTGTTGTTTGAAAACTCTACTTTGTCTATCGAGGATAAAATGAAATTATTGACAATAGACTCTCAGACATGCACCTTGCTAAAGCTGTTTCTTTCTTCCTCTTGTTGGTAGGAAAAGGGACCAAAGCCAACTATGGTAATAAGCAAAAGGGCTGTCAACTCTGTTGATATACTTGAGGCGATCTTGACTGTAAAGGTAGTCTTGTAGTTAAAAGTTTATTTCTCCCTCTTTGACAGTCATGCTGAGTCATTTATTTAATGACATTGCCAAGGCCTCACTCAGTTGAGGTATAATTTTGGCTATACAGGTGTTAGACATGCAACTTGTTATGTGAACTTTTATACACTTTTCCCTTTATTCTATCTATTACAAACATTTTGTTTAACTGATCCTAACTCCTTTGAGCAGAGATTGTTTTGGTCCTTGCCTGGTTGATAGTATCACCGTGAATGATCATATTCACGTTTCTATGGAGTTTACTCAATCATAACACCGGTGCTCCGGGCTCTGCACTGGCTGCCTGTAGCGTACCGAGCCAGATTCAAGGTGTTGGTGTTGATCTATAAAGCCCTGCACAGTCTCGGCCCCTCATACCTCGGGGACCGCCTCGCCCTCCGCACCTCAGAGCGATCCCTTCGGTCCACCGGGGGCGCCTTTCTGGAGGTCCCCCATGTAAAACAGGGGGCCACAATGGAGAGAGCATTCTCGGTGACTGGGCCGCAACTTTGGAACTCCCTCCCGGAGGAAGCCCGCCAGGTCTGTTGGCATATCGTTGAGCCTGTAAAACCTGGCTGTTCGCCCAGGCCTTTGGAGGGGAGGGTGGGGTAGTTGTGGGGGTGGGGATTTTAAAGATATTTTTAATTTGATTAATGGGGTTATGTACTTTTTAATGGATTTTTTTAGGGTATTTTATTTGTGTGTTTTATGTTGTAAGCCGCCCTGAGATGCTGTAGGCATGAGGGGGCGGCTAATAAATATTTCTAAATAATTAATTAAATGAATAAATAAATGTATGTCTCGCACTGCTCGTTACACTGGTTTTAAAATTTAGAATTTTGTATTTATTCCTATTTTTATTTTTATTCTATCTAGATAAAGATGAGATCAAGCATAGAGTCAAGTCTTGTTATTTTTGCATTGTATTTTATTTATTTGTATATTGTGATAGCATAATTGCTGGGAACAATAAACTAAACTGGTGGCTGCCCTTTTCCAAAATCGCAGTAACACTGCCAGCGCCATTTTGGAAAAGGGCTGCACATGTGAAGAATAGACCCGGTGGCCATTTTGCGCATTTTGCGGCGGAAGGGGGAGGGGGTTAAATCGAGAAAAAAATCTCAATGAGAAATTGTCAAGATTGGAGCTTTTCTCAATTCTCATTTTTTCTTGATTCTCTTTGGGAAGCTTGAGTCTCAAATCGAAAAAAAACCCCACCAAGATCAAGTTTCAGCCCTATTCCAAATGTTATATTTGAATAGATCACAAGGCGGTATCCTTTTGTGAACTAAAGTTGCCTCCCCATTCAATCCTCTGAACCTAGACAATCCCATTTAAAATTTCCTTTAAAATTAACTTTTATGCTGTCTATGGTCGTTTGGTCTGGTTTTATTTTCATTTAAGCATTACCAACAGTGGTGTTAGCACATCTCCCCCCCAAATGCTCTTTTCCCATTCCTTGTATGATAACATTATCCTTGCTTTCATTGAGTGGAGTCTTTTAGTGGAGTATTTCGAGTTAGGTTAGAAGTCAGCTATGTAAATAATACTAATCATTAATTAATTAGTTCTTCTGTGTATCTGTCTCTAAATTTCCTCTGCTACTTTGTTTCCATTTTACCAAGCTTTTGTGAGGTGCTGCTCAAGTTTCCTCACAGTCAGTCCTCCGAACTATTCTCAACAATTTAGTAGCCTCTTTCCTGAAAGCTGTACTAAACAGGTTTCCCAATCTCTTTCTTGAGCTGAAAACTGTCAATTACTTCTTAAACTGTACCGCAGAGCGGCTTCTTAAACTCAGCACCTGACTGGCTGTATCTGGTTCAGTCTGTGATGATGCACTGATTGATAAGAGACAGCATCAAAAACAACAACATTATTAAGCAAAACCGATCCAGCTGCACGTAAAACAAGTGCACCTTTTTCCTCTAGCCAAACACGTCAGCTTGCAAAAAAGCAGAAAGGGCTCATTAATAATGCACGTCGAAACGGCGGCAGGTTAGCATGTTAAGTGTGGCGGATGGGGAGGGAAGAGTGTGGCAAAAAGCAACCAAGTCTGATGCTCCCAACCTTTTCTGCAGTCCCTTCATAGGGACATGCGGTTGTTACAACGAGGGCACGCAGGGAGGGCATTCTCGGTGGCTGCCCCACAATTATGGAACTCCCTCCCCTTGAAGGTCCGCCTAAGCCTGAGCCGGTTTGTCTTCTAGAGGAGATGGAAGACCTTTTGGTTTGACTAGGTGTTTGGCAGGCAGGGATAGGGTTGGGTGGGAGTGGGCAGAGGGGGTGGGGTGGGGGATTGATAGGTGGTGGGGCGGTTGGGATGATGTTGGGTTTTGTGGGGATTTGGATGTATTTTATTGTATTTTATATTCTTAATGTTGTTAGCTGACCTGAGTCTGCGGAGAAGGGTGGGATAGAAATGTAATAAATAAATAAATAGGATCCAGACAACCGTGCTGCTGTGGCTTTTGTTGGCCACATTCTTCATTGCCCAGGGCTCTTTAGCTAATACTTGCCAGTCATCATTTAATCTGCCTGGTGATTTTATTATTCGTGGCCTTTTTATTGTTTGTGAAAACTACACAGGGAAAAGTGGGAGTTTGAGACCAGAGCTGCCCACGTGTGGAAGGTGAACAAGAAGCACTGCTTATTGCAAACTGCTATTTTTGTGATGTACAGGCTCTAGAATTACTTCCAGACTCGTCTGCGGAGTGATAGAGAATAAAACGGAAAATTTAATGCCTATGCATCTATGGTGTGACCGCAGCTTGAATATTGTGTGCAGCTCTGGTCGCCCCATCTCAATGCTTTATTGAATGAAACAAGACCCAGACAACCCCTGAAGAACCATAGTATTTTCCTGGCTTGCTGGTTCTTTCTTATCAGCCAGAATTTTGCCAGTGCAAACTCCCACAACAAAGAAAACACCCAGAGAAGAGTCTCGTGTGATTTCATGTGAATCGGGCAATGGCAGGCCCAAACGTTTGTCCAAGCAGACACCCTCGGTTGAAAATGCCAAGGCATTTGTGCTAGAGACTGCTTCACCCTAGCAGCGTGGAACTTAAAATCAGCACAGACTCCCACCGAGTGTTAGATTCAGAATGCAGATGATGTGCTAGGAATGGCTAGATCCCATAGAAAAATTTCCTTGTCAAACATTGACCCATCTGGCCAGCCTGTCTTCAAAGAAAATGGCAACCGTTCCAGAGCAACTTTTCACATTCCAAAAAACTATGAGCTTGATGGGTTTGACCAAATTATAACATGATGGTTTCAACTTGTCTGGGAAAACTGACCCAAAGTATTTTGTAGAAAATTATAATTTCTCATTGGCATGTTCCATAGGAGTAAAAAAAAGGAAAACGTTTCTCCATTTTGGACATATTTATTGGCTAAACTGCACCTGAGTATACGTTAAATCTATATTTCCAACAGGCTGTCTCTAGAGGGCTATGCTAATTTTCAAGCTGTGAGATTAACTGTGGAAGAAATCAACAATTCCTCCTTTTTGCTTCCTAATGCTACATAGCTTCGGAAGGGTCCTCAGAGGTCATCTAGTCCAACCCTGTGCTTAATGCAGGAAATCCGCAGCTGCAGCATCCTCAAGAGATGACCGTCCAGCCTCTGTTGTAAACCTCCAGTGAAGGAGAGTCCACCACCTCCCTAGATAATTTGTTCCACTGTCGAACAGTTCTCACCATTAGGAAGTTCTTCCTAACGTTGAACCAAAATCTGCTTTCTTGTAATTTGAGCTCATTGTTTCTAGTCTTGACTTCAGGGGCAACAGAGAACACGTCTTTGCCATCCTCTGTGTGACAGCCCTTCAGATATTTGGAGACCATTATCATGTTAGTCTTCTTTAGGTTACAAATACCCAGTTCCTTCCGCCTTTCCTCATAGGACTTAGGTTTCCAGATTCCTGACCATTTGTTGCCCTCCTTTGAACCCATTCCAATTTGTCGATGTCCTTAAAGTGCGGTAGCCAGAACTGGACACAGTACTCCAGATGAGGTCTGACCAGAGCAGAACAGAGTGGAACCATTACTTCTCATGACTTGGAAATGATGCTTTTGTTAATGCAGCCTAAAATTGCATTAATCTTCTTTGAAGCTGCATCAAACTGCTGACTCATGTTCAGTTTGTGATCAACTACAATCCCCAGATCCTTTTCACATGTACTGCTGCCAAACCAAGTATCAGTCATCCTATACTTGTGCATTTGATTTTTCTTACCTAAATGCAGAACTTTACATTTCTCTCTGTTACATTTCATTTTGTTAGTTTCAGCCCAGTTTTCCAACTTATAAAGATCATTTAAAATTTTCTTCCTGTCTTCTAAGGTTTAAGTTATCCCCTCCCCACCCCTTCATTTTGTGTCATCTGCAAATCTGATAAGCATTCCCTCTCCTCCTTCATCCAAGTCATTAATAAAGATGTTGAACAGTACTGGTCCCAGGACTCGATACCTCCCTCCAGATTGATGGAGAGTCACCGATGAGCACTCTTTGAGTACGGTTCTTCAACCAACTGTAAATCCACCTAATGGTAGTATCACCTAGCCCACATTTTACCAGCTTGGCAACAAAGATATCATGGAGTCTTTGTCAAATGCTTTGGTGAAATCAAGATATATTAAGTCCACAATGTTCCCATGATCCACTAAAAACTAGTAACTCAATAAAAAAAGGTGTTAAGATTAGTCTGGCATGACTTTGTCTTGAGAAATCCATGCTGGCTTCTAGTAATTACTGCATTGTTTTCTACACAGTTACAGATTGACTAATTTATAATCTAGTCTGTTATATTATCTTTCCAGGTATTGATGTCAGGCTGACCAGTCTATAGTTTTCTGGATCCTCCTTTTCCCCCCTTTTTGAAGATAGGGACAACATTTATCTGTCTCCAGTCTTCCAGCACCTTGCGCATTCTACAAGAGTTCTCAAAGATGATATACAGAGGGTCTGAGAGTACATCAGAAAGTTCCTTCAGTAACCTAGGATGTAATTCATCCTGCCCCAAAGACTTGAACAAGTAGCTAGGTATTCTCTAACCATCTCTTTATCTATCATGAGCTGTAATCCTTTCCCCTGATCATTCATGTTCCTTTTGCCAGGTTGAACATAGTCTCCCTTGTGGTAGAAGACAGAGGCAAAATAGGAGTTGAACAGTTGTGCCTTCTCTCTGTCACCTGTTAACATTTCACCATTTTCACTGAGCAGCAGACCTACCATTTCCTTATTCTTCCTATTATGTTGTACCTTGGGGTGCAACATAACAGACATTTTCCATGAGTCACTGTATCTATAAGCAGCTTTCCATATGGTATCAGAAAAACTACACTGTTCTCAAAAATATTGTTTCAACGAGGGTGATAACTGACAAGACCATAACCCAGAATAGTCAGCAACAGCTCTGGGGCACAGGTCCATCTATTAGGTGACCGCCAGATGTTCATCACCCACCCGTCATGGACCTGCTACTCACAGCAGTATCCTGGGGAAGGCCAATGACGTAGTCTCCCTTGTGACAGAAGATGGAGGCAAAATAGGAGTTGAGCAGTTGTGCCTTCTCTCTGTCACCAGGCCCAGACTTAGGGGCAGGCCCCCTAGGCCCAGGTCTTGGGTGGCATTTTCTATTTGGCAGGGGGCAATTGCCGGCACCACCCACTCTGTTTTTTTCCTCTCCCTGCATGGCTGGAGGCTGCTGCCCACAGGCTGCTGCCCACAGCCGAACCCTGCTGCCTGCATCCCCATCCCTCACCTGCCTCTGCCTTCTTGCTGCCTGCTAGTAGTGCAGCAGCAGCAGCAGGACACACCAATTGGGCTGGGAGATAAAGCTGTTTGTTTACAAACAACTCCTCCGCATGTGAGTGATCAGAAGGTTCTTCGAGATGGCGTCTAACGTTCTCACAACTGGGTTGTGCATGCTTACCCTATTCAAATAGATCATGTGATGGTATCGAGCTCCTCTAATATAAAAAAACTTTCCCCTTCAGAATGACAGTTCCCTCCAACCCTTTCTAGGAATATAAGAAATTTTTTTAATGCGGGTCTGGAAGGGTGGCAGTTGTGAGAATGTTTAGAGCCATCTCGAATAACCTTATTTACAAGGCAGCAACCTTCTGTTCTTCTTTGAGTGGCTCCTCACAGGCCCTTTTTACATGACTCCGCCAGGTGGGGGGGTCCGTGGATGTGCTGGTGCGTGGGCGGGGCATGCACACGTCCGCACACACATCCCCACTCACCCCTCACTCATCCGCACCCATGAAGCAACCGCTATTTTCCCTGGGGTGGGTTGTGTGCGGAGGAGTGCGGGAGAACGGCTTCGGGTGGCTGGGACGCCGTTAAAGCCGCTGCCTGCATCCCGAAAGCAATGGAACCCTGCATCCTAGGAGAAGCATAGGAGGGAGCCTCTCCAGTTTGACATTGGTCTGTGTGTTCCCTGATGATTGGACTCTTAACACCTATCTGAACAGCTGTACTTCAGGGAACCCTGCCCACTCACTTCCAGTAGCGGGGTATTTAGGTGTGCCTGGTGCCTGTGGCCGCATCGCAGGCACACGACCTTAGGCAACGGCCGAGCGACAGACAATTTTGTTTTGGCTAAGTTCTGATACAGCTAACAGTGCAAAAGAGTATGCTATATACTTAGCAGGGGTCAAGCCATGCCGTAGTCAGCTCCGTAAAAGAGCTAGGCGCTTATTTTTTAGGGGTCAAGCCGTGCTGTAGCCAGCTCTGTAAAAGAGCAAGGTATTTACTTATTGGGGGCTAAGTCATCCTTCAGCTTTGCTGGGACTACAGCTTCCCAAAATTTGATCAATATAATATCCCGAAAAAGGAGGAGACAGGGATGCACAGGTGGGCTGGACCAGGAAGCAAGAACAAAGCAGTGTAAGATTGACTCCTTTCTGAAACATGTAGTATCTGAGGCTGATGCTTCTGCTTGTTCACCTACTGGTTCATCAGCCTCAAGTGATTTTTCACGAGATCTGGATTGTGAACTAGTAAATTCCCCAATAACCTCAGTTCCCAAAAATTATACTCAGGCATCCAGGGTTTTGGGCCCCTGTGTTTTCAACCACTCATGGGAATTTATTTGAGATACTGGGCTCTCAGTGCTTCTTGATTGGGGATTTAATAAAACAATTAAGTAGACAGTTAACTGGCATAACTAAGAGCTTGAACCATCAATCTCTCCAGCTTAAAACAAAACAGTCACTGACCTAGTGTCCATTATTAAAGAGGAGAAAGCTAAGCCACTGGCATCTCAATCCCATCTTGTGTCTCTTGATAATCCACTTTCTTGTTCATCAGGGAATAGAGGAGCTCAGGAGGTTGCAGTGCAGTACTTCAGCCCTAGGATAGTAACTATGGGGAAAAATAGGGACCATTGTCCCTCAGGAATCCAGGCTATGGTAAAATCTGGATCTAATTTGGTGGAACAGGCTTTTGAATCTATTCAGCTGAATAAAAATGCACTCGCTTAAAAATGTATCCTTTACCGGATGGCTATTTTCCAAATTGGCATGATAAAAGTTCTATTCAACTCGTTCTTTGATCCTCTCCAAAAAAGGTAAAGATGGAACAATACTGCCCCAAGCAGAGCCACTAAAGGATGATCTGATGGATTTTCAATCTGTCCATTCAGATCATCATCAGCACTCTTCCTTAAAAGGAAATGCAAAGGCAGATCAACCTTTGACTGAATCTATAAACCAAAGGCTAATTCAGCTATCTGACTCTTAAGTCTAGCTGTTCTACTAGGCCAAAAGATAATTTCCCCCTAAAAAGATCTTTTCGACCTATAAAGGAGAATCCGCACAGGCAACAAAGCCCCAAGACATTGTCTGGCTGGCTAACCCCTCTAGCAGACAAGGGATTCCAAAAGTACCCACTGATAATGGGGACACTTTCCATACTTAAGCCAATTCTAAATCTCTTCTGGATATGCCCAACCAGGGGTTGTCCATAGGCAGTGCACGGGATTCATCTCAAGCTTCCTTGGTAACTTCTTGGAGCCATAATCACCACCTTAATACTCTATCTCTGTTAGCTTCGTCTGATAACGTACTACAAGAAGAAAATAAGCAAGATAAGTCTCCCCTGCAAATATCTATGGCAGGGGAGATTGTCACGCGTTTGGAGGTCTGCACCCCCACTTTACCAGGTTTGAGTGACTCAGTTTCCCTTGCACACAGTTCTCTTGAACTAGTTTCTCTCTCTGGCTAATTCAAGTCTGCCACAATGAAACTCCTTTGTCACACAAGGGCCCGATCCTTCCCGTTTACAGACTTTTTACTCTCTGGGTTCGCAAGAGCTTGAGGGCTCTTGTAGCTCACTTGTGTTCCAATGTTAGACACAGACACTTCTTCATAAAGGTAAGAAGTAAGTTTATTGATTACATAAACAAGATAGTTGATACAGAGTGGTTATTAGAAACGAAAGGTAAACATAACGCATTCCTAACTTATACTGGATGAGTTCCTAAATTACGTATCTTACCCTATAAAGTTCCATAAGCTTCCTTTTCCTCAGTCATAAAGGTATAATGACTGAGCAAACTATATAATTACAATAAGGAGTGCTATATGCAATTCCCTGCACATCATTGTATGAATACCATCTATAGGCTGCTCCCTGTTGCAAGGCTGCTGTTTTTGGCAACTGTGGAGTGCTTTCCAATGTCGTAATCCCTTAATATTTGAAAAGGTCTATGCAAACAGCAGGGCCAAAATGATTGGAGGAGTGTTAGTCAGGGGACAAATGTTGGCACCATAACCCCCGAGAAGGGCAAGCCCTAACATCAAATGGCAGTATTGCATTGATAGCCCTTTCAGGGGACAAGTGCTGGCCCCACAACCCCTATGAAAGGCAAGCCAAAAACTAAAGGGAAGAGAGCCCGGTCAGGGGGCAAATGTTGGCGCCATAACCCCCGGGAAGGGTAAGCTGCCATTGAAAGTAGGCTATTTAATGTTAAATGCCCGAAGGAGCCAAAATCTATACATTAATTGTAAGAGATAAAACATCCTATGCAGGGTTTATGACCCATGCTTGTATAAGCTTTGCCCTCTAGGGGATAAGTATTGGTGCCACAACTTTTGTAAACAGCAAGCCGATATTGAATGGAGGATATAAATGTCATTATGTGGGACTAACGGCTTATGTAATTATACAATTGATGGCTGCAACTTATTTTATCCTTATATTTTATTATTGTATATTTGTTTTAAGTTTATGGTATATAGGAATTTTATTGTTAATTGCCTAATTTTGGTTGAGCTTCGCCTGGCAAAAGTAAGTAACAATCAGGTGTAAAAAATTGAGAGAAAATAGAGAGGAAAGGGTTAAATCGGAATGGAAGACCTTATGATTTCCCTTCCGGTCTGGTCAGGAAGTATGAAGTGTGTACAGTGAAGGTATCATACGGTGCTATGTACCTGGCCAAAATGTGAGCCGGTTATTTTTGATGTATTAGCGTTTGTCACATTGTCAATGTATTGTCTCTTTTGTTCTCCTTCAGCCATGGCGAAAGCTAGAGCCTAATAAAATAATTTATTCAGTATTTATTCAGGTATAATGACTGGGTACTGGCTTCTTAGTTGGTAAAAGCGAAATCATGTCTCTCAGTTCATGTTTTCTCCAGCTTGCTGCTGGCTGGCCTTTCGTATGTAGATCAGATCTCAAGATGGCTGTAGGAATGGGCTCCCTCTAGGTGACTTACTGGCTCATTTAAATAGTCTTTGTCTCTGTTCGCACCTTTGGGGAATCGTGGGTCCGGTCACGTCCCAACCCAGGCAAACACAAAGGCCCATCTAAATGTCAACAGGGCTGTCTGCCAAGAGTTTTCAATACACATTTTGGTATCTGTTTGTATTTCCTGTAGGCTGTCATGTGTTACATCTCTGATCTGGATTTTACAGTTCTCCCTTGCAAGATCACATACATGTGGAACCTTTTGTATTACATATTTGTCAGACTTGTAGTCTACATGTATTGTAACATTACATACATGTGGAACCTTTGGCATTACATATTTACCAGACTTGTAGTCTACATGTATTGTAACATTACATACATGTGGAACCTTTGGCATTACATATTTACCAGACTTGAAGTCTACATGTAGTCCCGTGTTACACATGTGTGACCCTATGTTTCTCCATGACAGAGATATCTCCTACTATTTCATATTCGGATCCTAAGCCTTTAGACACCAATAGCTATCAAGATCAAATCCTTGGAGCTGAGTTCTACTCCACTCCTACCTGAAGGTCAATGTCTTCTTTACCTCGGCCCTGCAGCATCAGTTCCTGGAATGTTGCGGGCTGGTGGTTAAAGAAGCGTGACCTCTTATTTTCAACTTATATATGTCAATTTGACATAATTCTTATTCAGGAGACCTGGTCTAGAATAGGGATGGGCGAACAGATCGCGGTTCGGGTTCGGCCGTTCGGTTCGGCTGCGTTCGGTTCGTCCGTTCGGTTCGGCTGTGTTCGGTTCGTCCGTTCAGTTCGGCAGTTCGGTTAGTTTGCCAGGTTCGGGTTCGCCCGTTCGGTTCGGCTGTTCTGTTTGGTCATTCACCGTTCTGTTCGGCCATTCGGTTCGGCTGTGTTCGGGAAATGTTATGGGTGGGGTTTTTGTTTTTTATATGGTTTTTTGGTTTTTTATTGGGTTTTATATGGTTTTCCTTTGTTTTTTATTTGGTTTTTTAATTAATTTTTTTATCTAATATTATATCTATCTACACTAAATCTAACTACTATTAACTATTCTAAATGCTATGAACTAAATGGATTATCTAATAACACAGGCCTACTCCTACAAACACTAAAACTAAATCACTAACGCTATC
Source organism: Sphenodon punctatus (assembly GCA_003113815.1). Classification (NCBI taxonomy): domain Eukaryota; kingdom Metazoa; phylum Chordata; class Lepidosauria; order Sphenodontia; family Sphenodontidae; genus Sphenodon; species Sphenodon punctatus. The sequence goes on along the minus strand of QEPC01004358.1, from coordinate 4,956,479 downwards.
TCTATCACTAAGCTAGCTCCTACAACTACTATCCCTAACCTATCTATCTATCT
>QEPC01004358.1:4909079-4920690 GCA_003113815.1 Sphenodon punctatus | reverse complement strand
AAAACAATAAAATACATTAAAATTCAATAAAAACAACATATATTTCATATAAAAATATAAATATAAACAGGGCTTAGCAAAAAAAGGGGTAGGGGATTAAAAAGACCCTCCCTACCCTCCCCCAAAGGCCTGGGCAAACAGCCAGGTCTTACAGTTCCGCCGAAACGTTAAAAGGCTTGGGCCTTCGCAAAAAGTTAAAAACCATATAAACAATTTAACAATTCAAAACAGTTATTACATTTTTTTAATGGGGCAGGAAAAAAGGGAGACAAAGTACATTGAGGGGAACCATCGGTGGATTCTAAAAGCACCTAGAGAATAAATATGTTTTCCGGTGCTTTTTAAATGTAAGGAATGAGGAACGGAGATGAACTTCCGGAGGGAGGGAGTTCCACACCGAGAGACCCGCCACAGCAAAAGCCCAATCACCTGCTGACTTTAGAGGCGATGGCAGAACCCCCAAACAGCGAGTGGTTCCTGAGTGCAGATACCCATCAGTGTGAGGCTCCAGAAGTAGGTCTTGAATATAGCCAGGGCCTGAACAGTTCAGGGCCCTAAAAATCAGCAGCACGATCTTAAACTCGATCTGCCACTCCACAGTCAGTCAATACAGAGTACGCGGGGCGGGCGTAATATGATCACTAAACCAGTAAGCAGCCGTGGTGCCGCATTCTGAACAAGCTGCAAGCAACAGATACGCACTGCTGGCAGCCTGTAGAAGAGGGAGTTACAAAAGTTAAGTCTTGTAGTCACCAGGGCATGGGTTACTGTGGCAAGGTCAGACTGGAATAAATAAACGCGTATCTTACGCAAATTGTGTAGTTGAAAAAAGCATTTCCGAACTATGTCAGACACCTGGGCTGTCACGGACAAAGCGTGGTCAAAAATGACTCCCAAGTTATTTACCTGGCCACTATCTCTACCCAGGCCCCAGCCACATTCAGGGGCCTGAGAGAGGCACGGGCATCTGCCTATTGGCTGCCCCTACCCACCAATATCACCTCAGTCTTCCCTGGATTACAAGGTCACTTGACAGGGTTGTGAAATCCAGCTCTGTCAAGTGTCCTTATAAATGTGTATAACAGTGGCAATTATAGGGATTAGTGCCTTCAGACATGAGGGGAAACACACACAAATTCACAGTATCCCATGACAGTGAGTTCCACAGTCAATCATGCTGCATGGCGAGAAAAAAACACCTCCTTTTGTTGGTTTTAAATCTTCTGCCCATTAATTTTATCAGGTGCTTCTAGTTTTGGTTTTATGGCAGAATAAATTATAGTAACCTATTTACTTTCTCTGCACTATGCATGATCTTATCTTATATACCCCTCTGCCATGTCAGCTCCTTTCTAAACTGTAGAGTCTTAATGTTCTAAGCCTCCCCTCCTATGGAAAGATCCTATGATAGAACATTATAAAAGTTATCAGCAGGATCTTAAAACCAGCTCAAAACAACCACCAGGAATTCCAAAACACTGATGATATTGCAGTGTTGGTTCATTCTGGCTATTAGTGGCTCAACAATAAGCAGCAGATCTCAATTTGCATGCATTTCCCTAACGTGAAGTAGCAAGTAGTGATGTTTTCAGTATCTATCCCTTACCTGTCCATGCCCGTTTCTCTCCCATTACTTCTTCTCCCTTGGTCAGGGGCCCCAATAACACAGGAACTGGGAAACCCTGCACTCCCGCAAAAAAACAACAACCCCATTCGGGCAATGTAAACATTGTTGCCAATCCTCCTCCCATTGTTGTGAGATAGTCCCTTTTAATCCTACTCATTCTCTTTCCTATGCTAAAATAATAGAGGAAAGGAGGCTAAATCCCCGAAGCTGAGGACGTGGGAGGAAGAGGGTTGGTTGTTTTTTCCCTTGTTCCTTCATCTTCTCGCTGTTCCTTCATCTTTCCTTCATACAAACTGCATATTACTCTCTCCTCATAGAGGCCACTGATTAATTTTGCCACCCAAGGAGCAGTGCTGTGTTCCATAAATACAATCCTTCTGTAATAAACTGGCCCTCACTGGACAAACTTGGCTACCAAAGTACCCATCACCCTCTCAGTGACGACTGCTCTATAGTCTGGGGAAATTAGCTCCATCTCTGAGCTATTTCCTTCATCACTAGGAGGACAGACCGCTCCCCACATTACTCTAGCTTGCCTGAGCTCCTACCATTCATAGCCCATAGCAGACTGCCTGAAGCTCTGAGTCTGGCCCTTTTTACACCGACGCACCCCACCACCACACACCCGCCTGCACACCCAGCGGGGGAGGTGGTGTCCGTGTAAAAACGGCCTCTGTTCTTATACTCCCAGAAAGGTGCGGGAGGGGGAGGGGAAAGATTGATTGGCCAGCTAATCTTAATGGCCTTCACCTGCTCCATTTACATCCCCAATACAAATCCCCCAAATAATTTTTGTTCTCCACCAACAAACACAGTTCTCTACACAACCCCAATTAATTAAATGATGTTCCACTTCCGGTTAGTTTGACAACATCCCTGCATGGGCCTATCCCTTAATTAAAATAACACATCACTCCACAGCTCTCCTTGTTTAATATCACCAACTCTTAGGCCCCAGTGCTTAGTCCTGCAATTTAATTCTATAAGCTTCCCTCATGCCCAGCCCCTCCTGTTTACTGTATAACACCCACAACCTTCCAAAGAATGTTGCTTTCTCAAATAGTGTCATTAGAGCCAGTACAACAGGTCTCTCCACTCCCAATTTGTCTCCCAACAATAAATTATGGGTGTTTTCAAATGAGACGCTAGCCCATATTAGCCCTCACCAGGCGCGTTCCCACCCCTATGTGGCCATCACCCACCAAACACTCATGGCGTAGTTCAGGGACATCACAGGCCCACTGTGTGGGCGAATCCAGGCTAATGGGCGCCCATGTGGCTGCATCTCATTAATTAGGTTCACCCACAACCTCGCCCACATCGAGGTCTGCCAGCACTATCGAGTCATGCCTAGCGTGCTCCCTCAGTTGAGAGGTGGCTGTGAGAGGAGAGAGCAATCTCACTCTCCTATCTGAGAAGCAGGGGGTGCAGGAATGACCTTCTCCAGAGGATCTGTGCCCACCCTCCTGTCTCCATTTGGAAAAGGAACCAAGGGGCACTCAGGAGCCGCGTGGATGCTCCAGGGGAGTCGTGCACCTTCCTTGCTCCCCTTGGTTCCACAGTACAACACTTCATCACATTTTTAACATTTTTGAGGAATTTTGAAATGGGGAAAATTGAGAAATTTAGAATTTCAACACTCCAAAATGTCAGAATTTCAAAATTATAGCTGTTGGAAGTTGAATGCAAACACTGTCAGTGTTGGAAGTTCATCTTGCATGTTGAAACAGTGAATGTGGATATTCAGAATTTCATCATTCATAATTTTAAAATTCTGAATTTTGTCATTTTTGATACTTTGGGTGATTTCAGACGTGACGGGGTGAATATTCACCCCACCATGACCACAGTCAAATTTAGGCCGTGGTGAAATGTGGTGCACGTCTGTTTGCTCGCATCCAGATGTTCACCACAGTCAACCACAGGCCGCGTTTGCATTGACCACGCTTCGTTATCTCTCACCACCCGGCGGTAACGAAGCGTGGTCAATGGCCACCACAGCCGTGGTGAAGGGTTCATCACGTCTGTTGACTCACCCTTCACCATGGTCGGGGTTCGTCGTCCCGGTCCCGGGTGGGCGGTGCAGCCAGATAGGCCGCACTTCCTGCCCGTCGCGCTGGGGGGGCGGGTCGACGCCGGTGCTGGGGGGCGGGGCCGTGCGGCCACACGCAGCACCGCATGGGCCCGCCCCCTCCATGGTGGGGGGAGGCAACAGATGTTATGCCCGCTGGGATTGACCGCGGGCTGTGATGTCTCGTTCCTCACAGGTGGGGGTGAAGGGGGGAACGTCTGTTCGCCCACCCCTTCACCCCCGCCCGTGGTCCGAACCACACCATGGCCCATGGTCAATCCCGGCGGGCATAATGTCTGAAATCACCCTTTGACATTTTCTGAGGAAACTAATTTTCTGGAAAAATTAAAAAGTCATTTTCAAATTTGAAACGGACAATTTTCAAATTTTATTTTCAAATTTTGAGAAGCAAAAACTGACATATTTCTCACATTCTAGATGGTTTGAAGTTTGACAAGTTAAATAAATGACTGACGTTAACCCTGGAGGAAACTAAATCAAAGAAATCTTGAGAAGTTTAAATTATTTTTATCTCAACATTTCACAAACCATGGCTAATGAAAATGCAAACCTTTTCCATTATGAAAAGGATTGGGGCTAAATGGATTTTACATTCATCTTGGGTTGTTGGGTAGGGGCTATTTTTCTTTGTCCTCCTTTTAGTTGTTTTAAATCGTTGTTTTAATGTTGTTTTAAGGTTTTGCGAATTGTAAGCCACCCCGAGCTGCCCGTGGCATGAGGAGCGGGGAAGCAAAATTTTAAAAATAAAAATCAATAAATAATCTTTATTTTCAACAGGTTATTCCCCTGGGGCTTTACTCAGTTGCAAGGTATGAGATTAGCAGTGGAAGAAATCAACAATTCCTCCTCTTTGCTGCCTAATGTGACGTTGGGGTATAAAATAACGGACACCTGCCATGAGTCACTTTGTCTACAGGCCGCTTTCCACCTAGCCTCTGAAGAAGTACGCTGTTCTGGAAAACGTTGCTCAGAGAAACTAATAGCTGTTGTAGGCCCTTCCTCTGTGGACATGACAGAGCTGACTTCAAAAATATTTACATTTCACCGTCTTCCACAGGTGAGTTATTAAAACAGTTTATCACTTCAGTTTGTGGCACTAAACCCTGTAGATGGATGGTACTTTAAAATATGCTTGAACCTTTAGGCTCTGACCTTCACTAGAACTTTGAAAAGTCCTCCCTTTAGAGGAGTATTCCCATTAAGTAGTTCAGTGGTGTTAGGGAATCTATTTTGGCTTTGCAAATGCCTATTTTTTGTTTAAAGCATCTGTTCTTTAATAAATGAGCTCTTTAACTCACCTTCTGAGGTACGGATAGCGTGCTTATCTGCTTGTGGTTTAATAGACATCAGCCCTACAGTAGTATTTCTTTTTCATTAAGTCTATTCTTGCTGCAGACGCCGAACGAGACAGCGCAGGGTACAATTCACATTTGTCCAGGTATACAAGGGGGATGGCATTGGCAGGTGTTTGTTGCATGCCAAAGTACCATGCTAGAGTAGAGCTGGTTCAAAATAGCTCAGTTTCACACAAATGGAAAGGTTAGTGAAATTTCAATTGGAATGCCAATCAAAAAAGTACCATGGCTGCCATTTTGCTGTACATCCATGACCATTTTCCACATGCACAGTAGAGCTGTAGCCATTTTGCGCATGGATAAAAATGGTGGAATATGTTTTTGATTGTTCCACTCAAAAACCCAAACTGAATTTCATCTATTCCGATATTTGATCGGCATGAGTGAAATGCCCGTTCTGATGGAATCAGAGCTAGGTTGCTGAATCCTCACTCACAGTGAAAGGCATCATGGCCCATTGCCCACTCTCATCTCTCTATGTTGTCAGCATATGAGTGCCTTCTGGTTACTTACATATGTAACGTACGACAACATATGTCCTTAAGACAAGGTCCACAGGGAGGTGTTCTCAGTTGCTGCCCCTATGTTATAGAATTCCCTTCCCCCGGAGGTCTGTCAGAGTCTGTGCCTGAGCATTTTCCAGAGGCAGTGCAAAACTTTTCTCTTTAGCAAAGCATTTGGCAGGTGGGGTTAGAGTTTGAGGTGGGAGGGGTAGAGGAGGTTTTTTAATGGAGTTTTATTGTATTTCCATGATGTGTGTTTTGTTGTGTAAGCCACCTTACGCATTCAGAGAAAGGCAGGGTAGAAATTTGAAATAAATAAATAAATAAATACAGCTATGCCCCTTGGAACAGAAGTGCATTCCACCCTTCCACCTCACAGACAGCATCATGTCAATTGAGTTTATGCTGCACAAAACCACCTCGCACTCTGAATGAGAATTTGGCACCTGGTTACGTATGGCATGGCATTTTAGCACACAACTAATGCGCACCCAGCCCCAGTGCATCCAGGGATGAATGAGGATTGCAGTCCTCCAGCCGTCCGTCAGTAAATATCATGTAACTGTGGGTGTTATCAAACATGGTGCTACCACAGGTGGCCACACTTACCCTGGCATGGCTACCCATGGTGGTGTCACGTTTGTTCCCACCCGCCAGATGTTTGCTGCAGGCGGGAATAAACATACTCCAGACTGTGGCAGGATTAACTCCAGGTTATGCGCTGAGCTCCCTGCCAGTGCACATCCTGGAGTTAGCCCTGCCACAGTCTGGGGAATCCATCCCCGTACCGTGGTAGAGTGGGCCATCACGTCTGATGGCCCGCTCTATCTAACTCCAGCCGGTAGTCAGAGCTTTTCCAGATGGGCGCAGCAGACTCATAGGCCACCGCACCCGCCCATCAGGGCAGGGTCCAGGCTCTGCTGAGCAGCATGGGGGACAGGGCCGTGCCGACCACATCCACACATCCCCCCACCCTCTCCCTGCCCCCTTTGCCATCATGTTTGTTCGACGGTGGGGCTAGATCCTGCCTGGGGTGAAGGCTCTCACCCCGGGCAGGATCAAAGCATGGTGGCAACTAGCGCCATCACATGTAAAAATACCTTGTATCTTGATTTGGCCCTATGACCTAATTATTTTTCTGTACTCAGAGAAGGGGGGGAAAGTGGAATAAAGTTTAAAATCCCTTTGGACCTCTGCAAAAACAAAATTACTAAAAACAGTGACCTTGACATTCTTGCTATGTAGAAACTTCATATCTCTGTTTTCTATTGCTGGCTGCATGCTTACCATGTCCAGGGACCTGTGTTTGCGGTTTTCCCCATTACCACCAATGGGGCAAATGTAGTGACCATGGATCCCTGCATGTGGCCTACCGGCCAAGGCCATTCCCTGCTCTCACAAACAATTGGTCTGTTGCCCACGGAGCCACTACCACTGCTGTCCCGAGAGCCTCTGAAGCTGATGCTGATGACAGACAACATTTAGGGTGCATGAGTTTTGAATGCATGATTTTAGGGTGAACAGACCGAAGTAAGGCTCTTGGACAGCTGACCAAAAAAGAAGAGAAGAAATCAAAAAGATAGTCTGTCCCTGGCAAGCAGAAAGCAGTGAAGCATGTCTAAAGTGCTCTGCCTAGTAAGCAGATGTGGTTTTGAAACCACTCTGCATGAGATGTTCTGCTGAAGCAGTGATGGAGCACAGGGAAAGTACCTAAAGACGAAGGCTAAATGGAGACCAAGGGCCGAAGATGGTTTCAAGGGTGTGGACAGTGGAAAGCACCTAAAAGACCCTACACTGATGACCAGGAAGTGGTGTTGAGGTCATTGGACGTGAACTGTGGCTCTCCAAGAACACCTGGTGGTTTTAAAAAAGTTGTTCTTTGAAAGCAACGGAATGCATCTAAAACTAAGCATCCAATCGAGAAGAATAACAGCAAATCCACCTGCAAAGACAAAAGCCTACAAAAGCCCCTGGACCACTGCCAAATAAGCAAATAACCAGCAGAGTGGGGTATAAGAAAAAGGCACCCACCCACCGACAAGAGGGGGGACAAGGACAAGCAACTCAGCACTCCTTTTCCTGCGCGAACAGACTTCAAGCATTGAGACTCAGAGTCTTGTCAACGAGCTACTTTGGACTTGGCCAGTCCAAATCAAGGGCGTAGCTACCATAGGGACAGGCAGGACATTTGTCCCAGGGCCCACCGTGGCTGGGGGCCCATCCCTATGGCAGCTAAGCCCGCTGTGGTGCTGCACGGCCGCCTGTCCCATTTTAAAAAACAAAACAAAACTCAAAGTCGTGGCTGGGCTGCCGGCTGACGTTCTCCCCACAGCCTGGGAAGTCCCCCTACACTTACTGTGCGAAGCCATTCTTCCACTGTGCGCTCCCTCCCTGACTCCTTGCAGGCTGCTCCGAAGCTTTTTTTTTATTATTTAAAAAAAAAAGCCGTCAGGCGGGCTGTGCCTAGCAGCAGAAGGTTGCTGCCTTGTAAACAAGGTTCTTCGAGATGGCTACGAACATTCTCACAAATGGGTTTGTGCTTGCGCACCCTTCTCTACCAGCATATATCAAGCTCACTAGTTTGAAAAATCACCCCGTGACAGTCTTGAGCCCCCCCCCCCAGTATATAAAGCACCTCCTTCCCGCTCATAGATACCCAACAGTTCCTTCCAAAGGGTGGGCATTTGTGAGAATGTTAAAAAGCCATCTCAAAGAACCTTGTTTACAAGGCAGCAACCTTCTTCTTCGAGTGGCTCCTCCCATTTTCACAAATGGGAGAGTACCAAGCTTAGAAACATTTGGGTATCTTTTTATTTCAGTTTCATGATTTTTAGGGCCCAGCTCATGATTTTTGAACACTGAGGCATCCTTGGGGTTGGAGATTTGTTTGTGGCATTCTATTCATGCATGTCTTCAAATGCTGGGATTTGGGGGGAGGAATCATACTGCTCTTCAGGGTGGGAAGTGGAAAACAAGGGAACCTGGGGGAGGGATGGAATAGGCAATTTGCAAGGGGGTGGGAGTAGGGTTGTCACCTATGCAAATGTGTAAGGAACACTTATGAAAAATACATGTTGCAGGACCTGCATTTGCACCTTAGTCATCAATGCAGGCCCTGCAACATGTATTTTTCATAAGCATTCCTTAAATATTTGCGTAAGTGACAACCCTAGTTGCCATCTTTTGCAATCTGATCCTGAGACTCGCATTTGGCCTATAGGAGTCTTGGGGTCAAATGGCAAAAGGTGGCAACCCTAGTGTGGAGTATGAGGGCTAGTTCCCCACTGATCTTCTTCCAGGCCAGGGTGTTTGAGAGGAGGGGCATGAGCAGGTGAAGAAGGTCACAGGTGTTTGCACTGCTAGAGCAGAAACCGCAAGCTCCTAAACTTGGTGGAGACAGACTTCTTGGATTCTGGTACATCCTTGTAGTTGCCCCATCCCCATCTCTGATCTCATAAGTTTTGAAATCAATTTCTGAAGGTCATACTGAAGGTCCTGGAATGTTCGCCTGGTGCGTTGGCTTATGCTGTGTCTATTCAGCTCTGTATATCTTGCATATTTTGTACACCTGCTTGTCTGTTTTGCACAGTGGGGGGGCGGGGCTTTGCTTGTGGGGGGGGCAGCAGCCTGAGAAGGGCCTTGGGGTGAAACATTCCTAAATCTGGCCCTGTCTGTGGGGGGAGGGGGCTGTGTGGTGAGAGGGGGCTGAACGAGCAGGAGGGGGGCTCTGTGGGAGGAGGGAGCAGGAGGGGACTCGGGGGAGGGAACAGGAGGGAGGGTCTGTGGGGGGACGGAGCTGGAGGAACAGGAGGGGGTTCTCTGGGGGAGGGGGCTGAGAAATCAGGAAGGGCTCAGGGGGAGGCCATATGTTACTATTTCTGTGTTTCCATAGCTAAAAGCAAGGAAGAGGCCATTGCAGTAGCTGAGTACAAGTTTTAATTTAATAAGTACGTTTGTTGACAGTTTTATGCAATAAGGACATTGAGGTGAGGAAAGAGGGGAGAGAGAGGGGCAGGGGAGTCTATGGTGATGGGCAGGGGGGGGGCAAAGTCCATTCCTTGTCCCTGGGCCCATTCCAACCTAGCTATACCCCTGGTCCAAATGTATGGCTGAGTAAGTATGAATGAAATAAATAAACTTTAGACAATAAGGAAATAAGTTTTATAAGAAATGTTTGTATGATTTGAAAACTATAAGACTTAAGATGTTTGTATAATCAACCAATTAATACTACCTCATTATAATAAATTCTATTCTAACTATTCAGTCTGTGTCTATTCTCACTATATGTCAGTGGTCAACAGAAATCCCTTATTCTTATGAATCTCTGGAACTGATCACTCCAGAGATATTATAAATATTATGGGACAAGTGAGTCAATAAGATATTCAAGAATAGATTCTAAGTCTACTTAGATCTCTTGACATAACCACAGTATTATAGAAACAGAGCATTGTCATATGGTTTGAATGCGTGAGTGTTATAACCGTGCACTAGATCTGAGACTAAAAACCAGGATCAATCCCTGGTTGGAACCTCGTGTTCCCACGGCCTCGATTGTATAAACCTTATTACTACATGAGCCAAATTCTGCAGTAAGTTGCCTCGTTTCGTTTGACACTCTGTCAGGAAATGGTCTTATAAGCCAAGTCCTCAGTTAGATGTCTCTCCTGGCACTCTGTAAGAAAATGGACTTTTCTTCCCTATGAATGAATGAATGTATGAGAGAGCTTGTAACACACCAATGATCTTTCGGTGTGGACATTAATAAAGCCGAAAGGCCTTGGAAAACACATTCAGGGATCACAAATCAGGAGTCAGACGTACAATACTGTGGTATATCAGAGATCCTCTCATAATTAATTAATCAAGAGGTGGTGAGATCCTCTTAAATAAAGGCTGGTTTTAATAGTAGTGTTAGAGAGACTTTGATTAAGTCTGACACTACATTGATAGAGGTGGTGAGATCCTCTTCAATAAATACTGGTTTTAATAGTAGTGTTAGAGAGACTTTGATTAAGTCTGATACTACATTGACAGTGGTTTGTGGTGTGTGTTCATAGACATTGGACCCGAAGACTTTTCGGTCAAGTCCGGGCCCAGTGTAAATTACAGAGAAAGAAAAAGTCCCATAACACTGACACTACAAAGGAGAGCATCTATGCTGCTCTCCATTAGCATTTGGGTTGGAAAATAAATTCAAGCACCAGAGGGGAAGCAGAATGGGGCAGGGGCTCTCCTTCATGGCAGCAGCTTCAGGAGCTGCAAGGAGGGGATTTTCAGCTGTAGAACCAGAGGTTTGGGAGGAAAGTTCTGCCAATGTCCGCTCCCCAGGACCAGCTCTTGTGAGGGCTCCTTGTGGCTCTTGGGTGCCATCTCCAGCTCTGGTGGAAGCTCTCCAAGGTGTTACACTGAGATTCTCCCAGGAATTAGCTCCACCATGGGGTCAGGGATCTCTGTAGGAAAGCTTACGTTTCAATTTATACTACAATTTATTGCCCTGCCAAAATGGCTTACACACTACTATAAAAGCACTACAGAAGCACGCAAAAAAAGGTTATTGATTACAAAGATATTAGGGATGGGCGAATGCAGTTCGGTTGTTTGGAGTCCGGCCCGAACTCAGCCTGTTCGGATGACCGAACTTGAACCCGAACCCGAACACGAACATACCGAACAAACCGATCACCGAATGGCAAAATGGCCAAACAGTTCGGTCAGTTTGCACCGCGTTCGGGTGAGTTCGGTGGCAAAAAAAGGTTCACTGGAAGGTCAAACATGACAGGGAGGTGTCAGTCACTGAGGAGCAGACTTCCAGGCACGAGAGGCTTGCAAGAAACAAAACTAATTATCTGCCTCCCCCCTTCCCAACATCTTCTGAGCTAGTCACTGTTCCTGAACAGCAGGCATTGAGTAGGATTTTTAGGTTGCTTTAAGTTTCATTTCAGTTTTGTACTGAAATGAAACTTAAACAATAAACTGAAACCTTGTGTTATGCATTTCACTGTACAGACTCATTGAGTATGTATGTATT
>QEPC01004358.1:4897342-4908834 GCA_003113815.1 Sphenodon punctatus | reverse complement strand
TGTGTACTTATTAGATAATCCATTTAGTTCATAGCATTTAGAATAGTTAATAGCAGTTAGATTTAGTGTAGATAGATATATATAATATTAGATTAAAAAAATAAATTAAAAAACCCCATATAAAAACAAAACAACAAATAAAAAACAAAAGAAAACCATATAAAACCCAATAAAAAACAAAAAATATATAAAAAACAAAAAAACATATAAAAAACAAAAAAACACCCATAACAACATTTCCCAAACGGCCGAACAGTCTAACCGAACGGCCTGTTTGGACGACCGAACCGAACCGAACAGCCGAACCCGAACTCGGCGAACTAGCCGAACTGCCGAACCGAACAGACGAACTGAACGCAGCCGAACCGAACTGCTGAACCAAATGGACAAACCCAACGCAGCCGAACCGAACGGCCGAACCCGAACCGTGATCTGTTCACCCATCCCTAAAAGATATGTATTCTTGGGGAATATATCTCACCAAACAGATATTGCAGGTCCTGGTGCTTTGTCTCCCTCTGTTCCCCTCCTCACCATTCCTGTGATGCTGGCTCCTTGCCCTTAGATCCTTGCTCCCTGGCTTTCCTGACCCGCAGTCCTTGGTTCTGCTCTGCCCCGCTCTGCTCTGCCCCTGCTCTGACTCTGGCTCCTTGATTCCTGGCTCCCTCCCTCCTTCCTTCTCTTTCTGACTCTTTGGTTCCTGACCCGTTGGCTCCCTGGGCCTGGGCCTTGTCTCCCTCTGTTCCTCTTCCTCTCCCAGTGACTCCTGTCTCCATGTCCCTGGCTCTGATCCCTGATTCGTTGACTGCTGGTTCCCTCTTGATTCCTGAGCTCTCTGACTCCCCTTCGGTCCACCTCAGCTCTGCTCCTTGCTTCCCCACAGCCCTAGTCCTAGCTCCCTTGTAGTCCAGTCTTGCTCCCCTTTGATACCCTCAGCCTCTGTGTTCTCGCCCCTGTATCCCTCACTTCTATGAGCATTGCTCTTCCCTACCTTGATGAACTTCACTCTTCCTGAGCTTGGAGAGCTGCTGAGAAGTTCCCCCTTTCCCTGCCTTCCTACCACTCTATCTCTAGCCCTGTCTTGCCTCCCCCTCAGCTGTCTTCCTGGGTCTGACCATCCCACCTATGACAGTACCATGCAGAGCCAGGTCAGAAAGGAGTGGCAGGGGAAGCTTCCCCTGAGTACTATCCCCAGCTGGGAAGCCTTGGCGACAGGGGGGAAGCTTGCTAAACTAACTAAGGGTGAAAACAGACATGACACTAACCACCCTTTAACAACCCTTGGTGGTCATTTATGCATGTTTCAGGGCTGCATAGGGCACCAATACAGCCCTGCAACATGCATAAATAACCACCAAGGGTGGTTAAAGGGTGGTTAGCGTCATGTCTGTTTTCACCCAATGCTGCACTGCTCTCTCGACTGCTGCCCCAGCTGGGAATCCTCTCAATAGCCCTGTATTTCAACGATCAATAAAAACTGTTTTATCTTCATTGTGTTGTTTTTTTTAACAGATCAGTTATGGAGTAAAGAATGAAATTTTCCGCAATAAACAGACGTTCCCCTTGCTCTTCCGAACAATACCAGATGATATGCAGCAAATTCGAGGAATCCTCTCTTTGGTTCAAGCTTTTCACTGGAACTGGGTTTCAGTTGTGGGCAATGGTACTAAATCGAGTCAGAATATGATTCAAACCTTTATTGTGGAGGCCTCAGCCAAGAACATATGTACGTCCTACCATGGTGTACTGCCAAGAGGCAGTTCTCTTCGAAAGAGCCAGATAGAGACTGTTATCAGTAATGTTCAGCAAACCAACACAAATGTAACCATCATCCTTGCTGATGACACAGCCGTAAAGAATTTCTTAGAAGTTGTTGTTGAACGGAATATAGCAGGCAGAGTATGGATCGCACCTGAATCCTGGATTCTATCCAAAGCTGTCAGTTTGGTACCAAACATTGAAAAAATTGGCACTGTGTTTGGTCTTACTATCAAGCCTGTTACATTACCACAATTTGTAGAGTTTGTTAGGAAATCAGCAAGATGTCTCACCTCAAAAAATATATCAGCTTCCTACTGGCAGCTTGAAACTGAGAACTGCAGCCAACCCAGCGATGGTTGTGATTTTTTATCCCAAGACAACTTAGCTGCAATCTTAAACTCTTCAATTTGGCACTGGTCATTTTACTCCTATTCGGCTGTGTATGCCGTGGCCCATGCACTCCATATTCTCCTGGAGTGTAATTACAAGAAATGCAACACATCAAAAATGTTCCATCCTTGTCAGGTAAGTGCCCTCCTCATGCAGGGAAAAAGAACAATAAAGATGAGGAGAATCTTTAAACTCAGCACAAAAAACTTAAATGCAATTTGCTTCTATTTGCTTTTCCAGTAAATACTAGTGCTACCATAAAGGGCCTTTTTAGACAAATGGGATTTTAAACCCGTGCCTCTTGGGACACCTGCACGGGGAGGGGGGGGGCTTTAGATGGTCCTCCATGAACTGGAAGTCGCCCGGGTGCCATTAGAAACAGCAGCATCGGGCAACTCCCGGGTGTTTTGAGACACGGCGTAGTACAGACCTCGATTATCAAGGTATTACCGCGCCGCAAAACACCCAAGAGTTGCCTGGCGCCACTGTTTCTAATGGTGCCTGGGCAACTTCCGGTTCACAGAGGACCGTCTAAAGGGCCGCCCCCCCCCCCCCCCCGTGCAGGTGTCCCAAGAGCCACGGGTTTAAAATCCCATTTGTCTAAAAAGGCCCTAAGAGCTCGCAATGTAGAGCAGTGCTGTCATATCTACAAAGTGCATTACGTCCCTGTTTTGTCAATTATTATGCTGCTATGCAATTAACACCTTCTTATTCACTGGGTTGCCAACTTCATGATGGGTTTTGCAATTTTTGGTGTTTTCTAGCTGTTGAAGTAAACAGTATCAGGGCCGGCCTTAGGATTTGCTGGGCCCAGGGCAAAGTTAAAATGCAGGGGCCCCGGTTGCCCCTCCCCCTTTGGGGCAACGTCTGTGATGCCCTGAAGGTGGTCATGTTGGGGGCCCCACTGAGAGGTCATAGTGCCCCCACAACCTGTCCGGGTGAAAATAGAGCAGGCTCGCGGGAGCCTCCCCAGGTCTCCCAGTAGTAAGGTCGTCCCTGGACAGTATTGGCTTTCATTTCTGTAAACTAAAAGTAAGTTTCTAGTCCCTGTGGGTGCTGGAGAGAGCATAAAAAATGAGTACACTTAGCCCTAACTGCTAACTCAGGGTATATTCTAAAAGGATTGATGATTTTTAAGCATGATTTTTAGGGCTGTGCAGCCAAGCTTTTTAAAAAAACAAGTAACACACACAAATAAACACAAAACACGCTTTTGGTGTCCACATTTGAAACACAAAAACTGAAGTTGTATATTTGGATTCTTAATGACCCTGAAATTCCTTTTTAAAATGTGGTACCCAGGGACTCAAACTGGACCCCAAAACCTGCAGCACAATATTCGGCTTGGAGCTGGCCTGTTCTCTGATGGTCAGCTTAGTTACCTGGTTGGAAAGCCTGTCCTCCCCATCTTCAGGGACTGCTGATGTCTGAGAACTGCCATCTCCAGGACTGGAGCCAGGCCTATTCCAACAGAGCCCCGTCCAGCCAGGGAGGAATGGGGAGTCCTTGGCAGCCTTATTCTCCCATCACCCCAAGCCAGTGCCACCTCTCCTGAGCCTGGTCCCATGCTCCATTCCCCTTTGCCCAAACCAGCAATCCCTTCCCTAAACCAGTGACCTCCCTCAAGCCAGGCTCATGCCCCACTCTCCCTCAAGCCAGTGACTCCCCGAGTCAGACCCATGCCCCATTCCACCCTGCCCAAGCTAACAATCTCTCCACCAAGCCAGCCATATTCTCCACCCTCCCACAAACCAGTGACTCCCCTTAAATTGGTAGCAGACTTAGCAGCAATTTAAACTGCATTTTCTTTATAGGTCTATTAAGCTGGCAGAGCCTCGGAAAAATGCAGTGAACACGTGTAAAGATACAAATACAAATTAATGCAAATACCAAAATACAGATACTCGAATCTGTGCACATCCCTATTGGGTTTTATGATTTGTGGGGCCTGACATATGAGTTGTGAATGTTGGAAATTGAAAAAGCTGCACTCCTACTATTTTGAAACCTCATGACAGAAGTTTCTTCAATTGGCAGTGGAAATGTCTTCAGTTGTAAAATTCCTGCCCAAATTCTAGTTTTTGAGAAGCTTAGCAGTACACACCCAGGAATCTCCACAATACCAAAAGCTAATGCTCAAGATGTTTGTAAAGCCTTTCATTTCCTTCTTTAATTCGTCTGTGTAGGAATCTCTTAAATGTGACACTAACTAGACCCTCCAGTGTGTAGAGAGCAAGGCAACTGGTTATTACAGTATAGCCTCACATAGCTACATTATACCTTGGCAGGGATTGGAGAGCAATGCCTTTTGTCCAGATTAGAGAAGAATCCAGATAGGGGAGGATCATAAATGATGAAACAAAGAAGAATCTGGACATGGGAAGTCAGATGTAGAAGGCTACACTGTAGTTGCTGCATTTACTCATGTTTAGGAATCATTTTCCCTATTCACATACTTTATTAAATCAGCTTGACCAGTTTAAAAGACAGTTGCTTGTTAACATCTCAACTATGATATGCTGTCACAGTGGCCCTTTTTACATGGACGCTCTGCCTCCGCCCACATGGGCAGTGGGGGGGCGTCCATGCAAAAGCTGCAGTGGTTGGATGGGCGTCCATTTGAACGCCGTGGCCGGTGGGTGGGGGTGCATGCACGCTCCCGCACTCCACCCACTTCCCACACATGGAGCAATGGGTGCCCATACTGGATGCTCCATGCGTGGAGATGGGAGGAGGTGGGTGTGTGTCCATGGGAATACACACCCTCCCATCCCCCACCACACAGTAGCCCATTTGAAAAGGGCCAGTGACTCTCCCCACATGGGACCATCCCCACAAGATTCTTCCCCCCTGCACTGAGTCTGTCCTCAGTAGGGGAGGTCTGGGGGTGTCACAGGGGACCTGAGTGCAGCTGGCCCCCAGTGCACAAAATCAGGCCACAATCTGGGCAGCTTCTTCTCTCCAGCTGTTCCTTCCTAGCTGGTGACACTGAGAAGTTCCAGAGCACCTGGAAAAACAGGCCTCTGATCCTGGTCCCCTGACAGTTTACTGCTTGCTCGCCAAAGGGAACCGCTCACAAACTGGGCCTAGGGTTTAGCCTCTGACCCCTACAGTAGGTCCTTGCTGACAGTAGGGACGTGCGAACAGAATCGAGTTCAGAAATTCGGTTCGGTTCAGTTCAAAAATTGAGTTCGGTTTGGAAGTTCAGTTTTTACATGGACGCTCTGCCCCCGCCCACATGGGCGGGGGGAGGCATCCGTGCGAACGCTGCAGTGATTGGATGGGTGTCCATTTGAACGCCGTGGCCGGTGGGTGGGGGTGCATGCACGCTCCCGCGCTCCACCCACCGCCCACACATGGAGCAATGGGTGCCAATACTGGATGCTCCATGCGTGGGATCGAACAGTTCCGTCGAATTCGAGTTCGGTTCGGAAGTTCGGTTTGGTTGACCGAACTAGTCGAGTTCGGTTTGTACTCTGAACTTCCAAACCGCGTTCGCATATCCCTAGCTGACAGTGTCTTCCTAGTAAGGTCTCCCTTAGAGCTCTCTAGCGTGTATGGCTGCAACTCAGTTAGCTTGTGGCCCCGCCTGGCTCAACAGAGCACCATCAGTCATGACTTAAGCTTAGTTTCTTGGTCAACATTTCTCCCTTGTATCTGCACCTTAAGGTTTCCACAGAATAGTTCCTCACAAGCATTTACCCACCAACCCACCTTCGGTCCTGGTCCAGGTCCTGCAAGGACTTCTAGTGACTTGGTCAAAGTTGCTTTCCAAATGGCAAAAGTATGATCTCTTGACTTGAGCATCAAATGTGCAAAAAGTAAGCCAGGAAAAAAGCATAAAAGTCAGGAAAATGATGCTTTCAGTTCATTGAGTTAGATTAGTTCTTTTAATCTCAGTGTTAGTAATGAGTTTCCTCCCAGTCATTAGCAAACTAGCACACTGCTAACATTACTCTATTTGTATTCACGTACTGCAAAGTTCTCCTTTAAAACAGTTGAAACATGCTGATTTGAGCTGGTTTCAAGCTGGTGGTGTGGGGTGGCACTATATGTTATACAGCACTGAGTCAAGTAGGATTTAAATGCTACAGGAAGGAAACTATACTTTGGAATCTCTATGTATAGAAATTCCATGCATAATGGAGAAGTCTATAATAGTGGGGCTATACTTTCGGTCCCTGACCAGGATGGTGAGACTGACCAGGAAATGCTTAGACAGGTTACTGAAGTCAGAAACATAATAATAGTGGGTGATTCCAATTACCCTAATATTGACTGGATGAATGTCTCCTCAGGGCATGATGTGGAGGTAAAGTTTCTAGATGCCACAAATGACTGCTTCTTGGAGCAGCTGGTCCTGAAACCAACGAGAGAGGAGCTACTTTAGATCAAGTCCTAAGTGGAGTGCAGGACCTGCTGCAAGGGGTAACAGTAATGGAACCGCTTGGCAATAGTGATCATAATATAATCAAATTTGACATAATTTCTGGAAGGAGAATGATAAACAAAACTACCACAGTAACATTTAACTTTAAAAAGGGAAACTATGCTAAAATGAGGAAGCTAGTTAGAAGGAAACGAAAAAGAGCAGTTGCGAGGATTAAATGTCTTCAAGAGGCATGGAGACTATTTAAAAACACCATCTTAAAAGCCATGGAAGTGGCTATTGTGGATTGGTAACTGGTTAAAGGATAGGAAACAAAGAGTAGGACTAAATTTATTGATCTATAAGGCCCTTCATGGTCTTGGCCCCTCGTACCTCAGGGACCGCCTCGCCCTCCACTCCCCAGAGCGGCTCCTTCGGTCTGCTGGGGGTGCCTTCTTGGAGGTCCCCCATGTTAAGCGGGGGGCCACAATGGAGAGGACATTCTCAGTGGCCGGACCACGCCTTTGGAATTCCCTCCCGGAGGAAGCTCATCTGACCCCAAGCCTTTTAACATTCCGGCGAGTTTGTAAAACCTGGCTGTTCGACCAAGCCTTTGGGGAGGCGAGGGAGGGGGGGGGGTTAGGGTTTTTTAATCTTCTCCTACCCTTATTTATTGTTTTATTTGTGTGCCTAACCCTGTTTTGATATTATTATGATTGTTTTACATTTTATACTATTGTATTTTTATGTTTTAAAATTGTTAGCCGCCCGAGCTGTTTTCAGGAGGGGCGGGATAAAAATTGATAAAATAAAATGAAAAATAAATAAAATAAATGGTCAGTTTTCACAAAGGAATGAAGTAAATAGTGGAGTTCCCCAGGGATCTGTACTGGGACCAGTGTTGTTTAATGTATTCATTAATGATCTGGAAAAGGGAGTAAGGTGATCAAATTTGCAGATGACACAAAGTTATTCAAGGTCGTTAAATCACAAGCGGACTATGAAGGATTGCAGGAGGATCTTGCAAGGCTGAGTGACTGGGCAGCTAAATGGCAGATGAAATTTATTTAATGTGGACAAGTGCAAAGTGATACACATAGACCATTTGTATACGGACGCACCACCACCACCACCACTCAGTGTTCGGGCGGGTGCGCGGCGGAGGGGGAGCAGTCCGTGTACACAGCCGGCGGTGTGGGGGGATGGGTGTGTGGTGGATGTGTGTCCATGTAAACACCACGGGAGGTGGGTGTTTGTGCGTGTGCACTCCCAGCACACACACACCTCCAGCCACCACACACCCGCCTCCACCCACCTCCACTCACAGAGCCCTCCGGCAAAACGGAGGAGGCTCCTTGGGTGTCGGTGGGTGGGTGTCCGTGTAAATGGACACACACACACACCTCCACCCCAAAATACCCACTTCTGTGTATTAATGGCCATAGAGAAAAATAATCCAAACTATGGGTGTTGTTACACACACCTTTCTCCTGCAAGTTTGTTGCTGTAACCCCAATTTTCTGTGTGTCTAAATCACTCAACTGGATCTTAAACACCCAGCTCTTTAAACTTCCAGATAGACTCATGGATTTAAGACGTCCTTGATCTCTGTGATTACTAGAAGCCAGCATGGATTTGTCAAGAATAAATCGTGCCAGACAAATCTTATCTCCTTTTCTGATCAAATTACTAGTTTAGTAGATCATGGGGACACTGTGGACGTAATATATCTTGAGTTCAGAAAATCATTTGACAAAGTCCCCCATGATGTCCTCGTTGACAAACTGGTAAAATACAGATTAGATGATAATACCATTAGGTGGATTTGAAGCTGTGCTCAGAGTGCTCATCGATGGCTCCTCATCAATTTGGAGGGAGGTGTCGAGCGGGGTACTGGAGGGCTCTGTCCTGGGCCCGGTGCTGTTCAACATCTTTATAAATGACTTGGATAAGGGCGTAGAATGAATGCTTATTAAATTTGCAGATGACACAAAACTGTGAAGGGTAGCTAACACCTTAGAAGACAAATAAAATTCAAAAAGATCTTGATAAGTTGGAAAACTGGGCTGAAGCTAACAAAGTTCAACAGACATAAATGTAAAGTTCTGCATTTTGGTAAGAAAACTCAAATGTACAAATTCAGAATGGGGGATACCTGGTTTGGCAGCAATACGTGTGAAAATGATCTGGGGATTGTAGTGGATCACAAACTGAACGTGAGTCAGCAGTGTGATGCAGCCGCAAAAAAAGGCAAATGCAATTTTAGGCTGCATTAACACAAGCATTGTTTCCAAGTCATGAGAAGTAATAGTTCCACTCTATTCTGCGCTGGTCAGACCTCACCTGGAGTACTGTGTCCAGGTCTGGGTACCACACTTTAAGAAAGACATCAACAAACTGAAACGGATTCAGAGGAGCCGGGCAACAAAGATGGTCAGGTGTCTGGAAACAAAGTCCTATGAGGAAAGTTTGAAGGAGCTGGGTATGTTTAGCCTAGAGAAGACTAAGGAGAGACATAATAGCAGTTTTCCACTACCTGAAGGGCTGTCAGAGTGGGTAGCAAAGACTTGTTCTCTCTTGCCCCTGAAGACAAGACTAGAAATAATGGGCTCAAATTACAAGAAAGCAGATTTCGGTTAACCATTAGGAAGAACTTCCTAACAATAAGAGCTGTTCGACAGTGGAACAAATTGCCTAGGGAGGTGGTGGGCTCTCCTTCACTGGGGGTTTTCAGACAGAGGCTGTGGATATCCTGCATTGAGCAGGAAGTTAGACTAGATGACCTCTGAGGTTACTTCAAACGCTATTATTCCATGAAAATGACCTTGGAATCATTGTGAACTATACACTGAAATCCTCAGCTTAGTGTGCGGCGGCACCGGCAGTCAAAAAACCAAACAGAATGTTGGGAATTATTCATAAGGGGATAGAGAAAAACACTGAAAATATCAGAATTCCACTATATAAATCCAGGGTGCGGCCGCACCTTGAGTATTGTGTGCCGTTCTGGCTGCCCCATCTCCAAAAAGATTTAGAAGCATAGACAAGGTACAGAGAAGGGCAACAAAAGTGATAAAGGATATGGAACAGCTCCTATGAAGAGAGACTAGCTAGGTTAGGGCTCTTTAGCTTGGAGAAGAGACAACTGAGAGGGGATATGATAGAGGTTTATAAAACCATGAGTGGTGTGGAGTGAGTTAATAGGGAACGGTTATTTACCCTCTCAAATACTACTAGAGCTAGAGGACACCCCAGGAAACTAACATGCAGCAGTTTTAAAACAAAAAGGATTTTTTATCCAACACAGAATTAAGTTGTGGAATTTGTTGCCAGAAGACATGGTCGAGGCCGGTTAGTATAGCTGGGTTTAAGAAAGGGTTGGACAAGTTTCTGGAGAATAGGTCCATTAGCAGCTATTAGCCAGGTAGGTTTGGGGGACTGTAACCTCTTACTGTTGGGAGCTGGGAGTAAACAACAGGGAACGAAGTGCCCCATTGTGACTTGTTGGATGCTTCTTCCAAGCGACTGAGGTTGGCCGTGGCAGAGGTGGCAGAGGCCGGGCCAGCAGAGTGGCAGCAGGCAGAAGCAGCAGCCCATAACCATGCCCCAAGCTGCACAGGCCTGATTGTGGGTCTTCCCCTCCCAGCAATAGTGGCACTAGTGCTCCCAGTGGCACTACGGTCCAGGGGGTTAGGCATCGCCTCCTGGCAGCATCCTCCACTGCCACGCAGGGCACTGTAATGTCTGCATTGGAGGTGGCTAAGGCTGTCTCATCTGTGGCTGCAGGTGCGGGCAACTCAGTGCTTGAAGCTCCTCAGGGGTCACCATTGTCCCCCGACTCCCCCATTATTATAGAGGCAATCCCCCAAAGCAGTCCAGGGCTGATGGATCTCACCCCGGCTGCTAGAGGCAATGGAAGAAGGGAGCGTAGCAGCAGCAGCAGCAACAACAGCTATAGGGGGTAGGGGGAGAGTGCTGCTCAGAGTGGGAGCAGCATGGGGAGTCCAGCAGCCTCCATCGCTCTGTTTGGGGATGGGGACAGCGATGCAGAGATTTCTGTGGAGGAGGAGGTCTCTGTATCTAGTGCTGCTGAGGTGATGGCTGTCGCTCAACGAGCTGTGTCGCCAGTGCCACCATGTCCTGCCCCTCCCAGGAGTGCGTCACCCGGTGCGGGCCAGAAGGCAGGAGGGGCTAAAAAATCATGGGTCTGGGAGCATTTTAAGGTGCAGGCAGATGATCCGTGGGAGGTGCAGTGCACTTTGTGCAATAAGGTGGTGAAGCGTGGACAGGTGCTCACCAACCTGGGGACAACTGCCATGTCGAGGCACCTGAAATCGTGCCACAGTGCTGCAATGCTAAGCGGGGAGGCAGGGTCAGTTGATCGTAGTGGGTTCCCGACCCAAGCGGCTAGTCATCCACCTCCTTCATTGGGCAACCGTCCTGCTCCAGCAGCTGCGTCTAGCAGCAGGAGCAGTATCGCTGCTAGGAGGGAGCAGCAGGAGCAGCAGCCTCGCCAGCCCATAATGGAGGAGCTGGGATGGGGGCAGCTGCCAAGGCCATCGACAGCTGGAGGGCGGCGTGGCTTTCAAGAGAAAGCCACGCGCCTGTTGGGTGAGATGATTGTTGTCAATGGCCAGCCCTTCTCCATTGTCGGGGACACTGGCTTTAAGCGGCTGATGTGGTTCCTGGCCCCACAGTTTACGCTGCTGTTCCGCACCACCCTGAGTCGTATGGTGGTGCCAGCCCTGTACGGAGCTTTGGGGTTAGCACTGGCGAGTCCGACCTCCACCTGGGTGTGCTGCGCGACGAGGCACCAGCGCCGGCATCCGATTCCTCTCTGAAACAGGAACACATAAACAACACCTAAGTAATATCATGCATTTATGATGATGCCTCTAGTCCTCCCTCCTTGGGGTGCTAGGGATGGCAACGGGAGATGGTGACCCTGGCTGGCACATGCAAATCCTGCCCT
>QEPC01004358.1:4874169-4897073 GCA_003113815.1 Sphenodon punctatus | reverse complement strand
TCTAAATAATACATATTAACCATCCATTTCCTCACTTCTCCTCACCCTGCTGCCACCAGGGGAGAACCTTTCCTATACCCATTTAGAAATAATATAACACAACATTCCTCCCTTCTAAATAATACATATTAACCAACAATTAACCTCACCTTCCCCACCTGCTGCCACCAGGGGGGAACCCTCCCACTCCCATTCCACCTGCTCTCACCAAGTTGAGTGTATCTTCTACAAGATTACATACTCATTCTCTCATTTAATCCCCCATAATTTTAACATATTATATAACTCATCAATATAAACTCACAGTTACAAAAACCCCTTCCTTATTTAATTCACTCCTAACACATTATTCAAAACAATCCCCCAATTCACAAAAATACCCCTCCTCCCTTAATACAATATCACAATAACAAAATAATCACTCCTCCCCCTTTCCCATATCCAGCACTCGCATTCCGCTGCGGATCAGCTCCCTCTGCCACCAAACATCAATAATCTTAGTGAGCCTCCGTGGCCCCAGCCGCCGGTCCCAGCCGAAGGGCACATTTGGGGGTGCATAGGGATGGCAAGTGGAGACCCTTGCCAGGGATGGCTGGCAGGCACATGTTTGGGTGGCGGTGCTGCTCGTGCCTGACTGCTGGAAGAGCCCCCCACACTACAGTACCCTCTCTCTCTGTGGCAGACATCCGCTGCTACCCGCTGATGCTCACTGTTTGTGCCTGACTGATGCCCACCACCCACCCGCACACCAGAGAGCTCGCTCCAACGGATAGAGCCTTAAGTTTCTTGTCCTCAAAGTAAAAAAAAAGTTTACAAACCTGGCAACAGTGGCAGCAGCACCTCCTGTGCCCGCCAGCTCTGGCTCCTCCTCCACTACCGAAGGTCCAGCAGCAACCGGAGGAACCTCTTCCTCCACCACCGGCTCCACCACCTTGGCCTTCCCCCAGGCCCGGTGTTTAATGGTGGTGGCACTGGTCACCTTCTTCTCCAGTTTTTTTTAAATTTTATTTTTTAAACACACAGCCAACACACACAGCACCCACCAACACTCACCAACCAGCCAAACCAAAACAAACACACACCACACAGTCAAAACATACAACTCACAACCGAACACCCAGCCAGCCACAACACACACGTTCTCATCCACACAAGCTCCGCATGCACTCAAATTTCCAGTTTCCGGCGCGATCATGGGCTCTCGTGATACTTTTTCCAAATGGCCGAACCGAACCGAACATGACCGAACCGAACGGCTGAACCCGAACACGGTGACCCACCTGAACGGTCAAACCGAACTGGACCAAACCGAACAGCCGAACCCGAACCGCGATCTGTTTGCCCATCCCTAACCCTTGAGGTCCAATAACCATAGTCCAAAACTATTAATGAGCCAGTTCTCTCTAACTGTTCCATAGCTCTTCTCTGCCACTAGCATTAGTATTTGGAGTCACTTGGTCTGCAAAGTAGTAGAATGGATGTGGCTCAATATGGTGTTGTGGAGATGAGTGCATTAAAGGACGGAGGTTACAGCATTAAAGTTATGTGGTATCAACTGAATAATGGGTCTCTCGGATGTTCTTCTGTGGGTGCCATGGAACAGTATCATGTGGTCAGCCTTGATAGTTTAATATTCCTTCCATCCACCTTAGTCAGGTATTGACTTCTGTTATTTTGATAGAATATTCCACACATTCCAAATGCTTAAAGAGGGACAGGAGCCACACTTCCCTATACAATTCATGCTAAAATGAACCCACATTCAAACAATCTAAAACGCATTCATAATACAAATATACCCTCCCACATTTTAGTCAGTGCAAAGATGCTCCCTCACCCAATACCCGAGGTGCTGGTGGGAGACATGCAAGACAGTGGGATCCAGATATCTCCAGCTCGGCTTAGTCAAGGCGATATATCGATCCCAGCCCCAAGTGTATGAAAAGTTACTGGTTTGAATTGTCATCAATAAAATTCAATAGCCAGATAACACAAAGTTATGCGTTATTTAATTTAATAGGTTTCTGCACTTGGGGCAGCAGCTTGCAAGGAAAGCACAGGATGCTCTCTTTCCCTACCACTCAGCTGAAGGTGGAAAATTTATCATTATTCTCTCTCCATTTTGAATATGTAAAACAGCACATGCTCCAGGAGGAAATGGCATATTTTATATCTTTTCTTTTTTCCCCTAGCTTCGTGAAGCATTGTACAAGGTGGACTTTCTCCTGAGGAACAATACAATTAAATTCAATGATCTTGGAGTCCTTAGCCTTGGCTATGATGTTATTGTATGGGACTGGAAAAATGGCACTGCTGACTTCAAGATGATAGGCAAATACGTCTCTGAAAATCTGGAAATTGATGCTACCCAAATTCCGTGGCCAGGACCAGATCACCAGGTAATGCACAATGATGTTTCAGAAAGCCTGTAATAGAGCTAGACAAGTCACAAACCTTACAGTACAATGCCTTCTTTGAATATTCATATCTGGAATTGGGTGTTCATTTTCACACTTATGCCAAGGCAGAATAATTCTGTAAAGTAAGACCAAATTCAAAGCTTGCTTTTTAATCAGTGTAGCTATTTGATGGTGATTTAGGGCTGAGTTGAACAGATGTGAACTCAGGTTTCTAGTAGTTCTTAAATAATATCCATATCTAGGAGCCTATTCCTGTATATTACAGCAGTGCAGACAGTTCTGCCATCAATTCAGGTTTCATTCCTATTTTGTTATTTCCTCTGATGTCACCCAATAATAACAGCTTTCATTGGGGGGTGGGGGTGGGATATTCCAGATTAATAGCACAATGTGAGTACTTTAAATATGCAGGGTCCCGTGTCTGCTGCATTCCCCCTGTTGCGGCTATTGGGGGGTGGGGGGGGACACAGTGAAGATACCTTTTGCTAAAAGTTTAAGTGGTGGTTTTTTTTAGGGGGGGTGTTAAAAAGAGGAAAGACTGAAGAAAAACATACAACTGTTGCATTTTTCCCAGTGAATACCTTGCTGATCAAAAATGCTCCCACTCATCAGCATTTTCAATAGACTTTGCAGGCTGTTCAGTGGTGTCTGCTAAATATGCTTTCTGCCTCTACTTGACACAGCAGTGATTTTCATTAATCTCCACTTGGTATAGTCGTCCAAAAACTAATTTCCCCTCTGTGTATTGGTTTTTAAAATGATTCCCAATTTTGCAAAGACATGATCAGCTGACAAGGGAAGCAGTGTGTCACTCACTGTTCATTTGACATTTAACCACATCCAAGAGTCTACTCCTTTTTTCCCCTACCAAAACTTGAAAATCTTTGGTGATAATACACATTATTAATTATATTAATTATTATTATTATTATTAAATTTCTACCCCGCCCCTCCTAAAACAGCTCGGGGCGGCTTACAATAAAAAAGACAATCACATATAAAATATATCTAAAAACAGTTAACACATATCAAAATACAATATTCAAGGTATTAAACAGGGCCCGGGAACTCAATAAAACAATAAATAGGGTAAGGGAGATAAAACCCTCTAACCCCCCTCCCCAAAGGCCTGGGCGAACAGCCAGGTTTTACAACTTAGCAGGAATGTCAGAAGGCTTGGGGACAGGCGAGCTTCCTCCGGGAGGGAGTTCCAAAGGTGCGACGCGGCCACCGAGAATGCCCTCTCCATTGTGGCCCCCTGCTTAACGCGGGGAACCTCCAAGAAGGCACCCCCGGCCGACCAAAGGAGCCGCTCTGGGGCATGCTATGACCCACTTGGGCCAGAGACTCACTGTCGTGTCTATTTGCAGGGCGCCAGATGTGGGCCTACTGCTGCCCCAGTCCAGGTAGGTGGCTGGCCCAGATGTGGTCCCCTGGAAGATCCTGGGTCCTCAGTCCAGGCCAAGGGCCACCCAGGAGGGCCAATGCAGGCCAGCACGTCTATTTGTGGCCCCATCCCCTGCTGGGAATTGGGGGCCGCCATGGCTTCCCATCATGGCGGGAGGCAGGGAGCTGGGGGTGGACTGGTTATGGGGCTGCCTGCATGTTTGTTCTCTTCCCCCACCAGGGGTGGAGCAGGGAAGAGCTCTCCAGCCAGCCTGGTTGGGCACACATTTATTCTGTGCCCCAACCTGGCCCTAAGGGTGGTGGCTACCATCTTCTACATTCCCCTGGGTGAGGGAGCAGCTGTGGCAGCCACACGTCTGTTTTCTCCCCTTCTCTCCTGAATTTCTCTGGAGTCCAGTTTTCAGCACAAAACAAGAGGCTATGTAGCTGTGGGATACCTGTGTTTAATGGTGAAATCTATGGACATTGACACTGAAATGTTCCCACTAGAATTTAACTGTAGTGCAGGGATTGGGTTATTGATTTATCTTGACATCAGAAAACTTCAAATAGTAAGCCAATCAATAATCAGATCCAGAGCTGGAACATTTCTAATGTTTTCTCCACACTAATCATTACTTCACACTAATCATTACTTCACAGACAAAATTAATTAATGCTGCCTATTAATAAATTCACATCACTCACTATGACAAATGACAATCTGTTACACCAATCTGTTACACCAGCCAACACCGAGAAACCCTCCCTTATGTTATGCCTCTCACTCACTGGAAGATAATAATCTAACCAAAAGCTTCCCTACAGGTCCAGACATCTTTCTGTATGAAAACATGTGGTTCGGGACAATACCGAAACCGGCAGCTGTCAGATGAGTGCTCTTGTCGCTGTGAGGACTGCCTGGAAAATTTCTATCTTAACCAAAGTGGTGAGTCCGAATTCTCCATAGCCTGGATGTCCATGCTAATGTTCAGTCTTCATCTAACATGCAGAAAGTCAGTGAAGATCCTGTTACATAATTTTTGTTGCCCCAGATAATATTTATTTGTATTATTAATTATTAATATTAATAATTATTTTTTATTATTATTACTATGATTAGTGCTTTGTTAGGCTTCTTGCAGGAAACGCTCTGTTCAAACTTCAGTATGATTCTTGTGCTAGTCTAGAATTAGACCAGTGGTGGGCAACGTTGAACGTTCCCAAGCCTAAGAGCAGTGTACCACAATTTCCTTATCACCAAGAGTCATAAGCTGCATTACGTTGATCGCGGCTTCCTCTGATCCTGGGATGGGGCAGCACAGCTTCCCCCAAATCCCATCCTGCCTAACATCAAAGCTGTGACTCCAAGGTGGGTTCAGGCATCAGCAACAGCAGCACAATACATGCTTCCCCCTGCTTCCACAACCCCCATGAGGCTCCAGCAGCCAAAATGGCGGCTAGGTGGGTTTTTTTGCTCTTGAGGCATCCACTTCTGGTGAGGTCCACAGTGCCTGGAGCCGCTTTTAGATGAGCGGCCAGGGAAATGCGTTTTTCAACACGCTGCTAGGAGAAGCCGCACGGGGTGAGTTTACATGTACTGGAAGTGGCCACCCGCCATATTACTATGGTGGGTGGCCACTTCTGGTATGTGTAAATGCACTCTGCGTGGCTTCTCTAGTGGCACATTGCAGAACATGCTTCCCTGGCCACTCGTCTAACAGCGGCCTGAGAGAACAGCAAAAGAACAAGAACAAGTACCAGAAAATATTAATTTCTAAATCTTTCTCAAGGGAACTGAAGGGATCTGCACTGCAGGAGATATTTCAAGAAAGACCTGGATGAATGTAGTGCAGGGTAATGCTTCCTTGATCCACAGACAAGGTTTTACCTATCTACATCCTGGCTGTGCCTGGGGTAGCTTCCTTATCCACAGTTCCGTATGTGCTCCTTCTTCTGGAGCGTTTGAAGATTCATCCTGTAACTGGGACTTTTCTCCTCCGGTGGGAAGAGATGAGCTGGAAGCAAGAAGGGTTTGATTTCCACCTAGTCTTTTGGCCAAACAAGGGATGGAAAGGTCAACACCTCCTTCTGTCAGGTCATCCCTAAATAACCAGGCTTCATGAGTCAAGGATGGTCTTCACAACATTTTATTGATATCTGGTGGGAGAGGTTTTCTAGTGGTCTGTAATCTTTCCAGAGCAATTTTGCCAGTCCTCTAAGTCACAAAGGTGGAAGCCAATAATTTAAGAAGCACATTCAAATTGACCATACAGCTAGATGATCTGTTAGGGCTTGTCTATAGGCTGCTTTTAGACGTGCGAGGTGCACACGCAACGTAACATCACACCGTGTGTAAGAATCCCACAGGCAGGGATTTAGATGCGACATTTTGCGCGTTAAAGCTGGCTGTGCGTTATTTTAAAACCGCGAATTAAATAACCTCAATGTCGAGGGAAATGTCGCATCTAAACCCCGCCCATGGGATTCTCACACGTGGTGTGATTTTATGCTGTGTGTGCACCGCGCACGTCTAAAAGTGGTGTATGTTTAATTCTGGTTGTTCTATCTGGAAGATGCGTATCTCTCTGGGCTTGTTCATATAAGCGTTTATTCTAAATTAATTACCCTTTAACTCTGCCTTAAACACGCTACTTATGTGAAAAAAGCAAGGTACTGTTCACCTCAAGGGTATGTATTCCTGATTAAAGGGGAGTCCATATTGTGGAATAGCTTGGCCTAGGGCTAGTGATGTATGGACAGAAAAAGGATGTTAATTAAAGCACATTTGGTAATGTAACACCTAATGCCCAGATGTGAAAACTGTTATTAACCCTCCTGTGGAGCATATTTACAAAATGAATTATTTATTAATTATTAATTATTATTATCAAAGTATTATTAAGTAGCCTAGAGGGGATAATCCTGTTCAAGTGATATTTGAAGTTAAATTAGCCCTGCTCCAGCTCCTGCTCAAACTTGTTCTATTTCTGACATACTTTTCAGATCCCAACACTTGTGCCCCATGTCCTTCGGGCATGTGGTCTCCAAAGAGGAGCAACATGTGCTTCTATCCAGCCAATACTTATCTCAGCGTGAAAAACAGCAGCATCATGGCCCTGGTGATTGTCTCCATGTTTGGAATCTTACTGCTTTGTGGCTG
The DNA here is from genome assembly GCA_003113815.1 of Sphenodon punctatus. Taxonomy (NCBI): domain Eukaryota; kingdom Metazoa; phylum Chordata; class Lepidosauria; order Sphenodontia; family Sphenodontidae; genus Sphenodon; species Sphenodon punctatus. Next base: position 4,890,104 of record QEPC01004358.1, on the reverse strand, counting down.
CGCGCTGGTTTTTGCAATCAAATGGAAGACACCGGTTGTCAAGGCAGCTGGGGGAAAGTTGGCTTTTATCATGCTGGGCTCATTAGTAACTTCCTGCCTCACAGTGCAGCTCTTCATTGGAAAACCAAACAAACTCATCTGCTTAACTAGGCAACCTCTCTTTGCTATAAGTTTTACTATATGCATCTCCTGTCTTGTAGTTAGGTCATTCCAGATAGTCTGCATATTCAAAATGGCTTGCAAGATGCCCACGGCCTACAAATGCTGGATAAAGTATAATGGCCCGTATACCTTTGTAGGCATCAGCAGTGGTGTGCAGGCCTTCCTCTGTATGTTATGGCTGCTTTTTTCTCCAACTACTTTGAAAGAAATCCCTGTTTCTGAAAAGGAAACTTTCCTCCATTGCTCAGAGGGGCATTTTCTTGGCCTGGGGTCTGTGCTTGGTTACATTACACTGTTGTGTGGGGCCTGCTTTGTGTTTGCTTATTTGGGGAGAAACTTGCCCAAGAATTACAGTGAAGCCAGGCTCCTCACAATCAGCACACTTGTGTTTTTGCTGTCCTGGTCTTGCTTCATGCTCATCTACACCACCACTGATGGAGAAAACATCGCAGCCTTGCAAATGTTCACCGTTCAAGCCAGCGTCTTTGCCATCCTGGGGACGTTTTTTATCCCCAAGTGTTACATCATACTCTTTAAGCCACAGTACAATACAGTGGCTCATTTTCAAACATGCATTCATGCCTATACAACCACTAAGGGAAACAGTGAGTAATCACTCTGCATAGCTTTGAAGTAAGAGAGGACAGTTAAATCTTTGGCTGAGATGCAAATATGTAAATATTTAACACATATGCCAAATTGTTAGCCAAAGTGGGACTAAAATACTTGATATCCTTGGAGCTTTGTATATGGCATGTATAAATATCCACCTAGTAGGTTCATGCTTTGCTGTAGTGTATGAGCAAAAACAGAACTATTCAAAAAAGTGCAGAACCTACACACCAACACCTTAAGTAAATAAGTAGTGATGGAGGAAAAGTAATTCAAGTGGTATCTTTTATTGGACCAAAATCTGTTGGTGGGTGTGATGGATCTGGAGCTCCACTGCCACTCCCCAGGCCGGACGTGACCTAGTTTCCTCACTTACAGTCCCTACTGGACCCAGTTCCGTCCAGAACTGCCCCAGTCTGTAAAGAGGTCACTCTATTTGCCACCTGTAACCCTGGAGTTTCCCAAAGCACAGAAATTACTTTGAGGGTTTGCACAACTGTGTCACCTAGTGTCAGTGTCACACAAGCACACAAAGCTTAGTTAAAAGAATTTTGTATTTATAAAATCAGTTTAGGTACAGTGCAAGATCAATTCAAGAGTGCAAGTCAAATAAAAGAATATCAAGATAACACAAAGCTACATTACTTTGTGAAATCATTAAGCTAAATTCTTACCCTACTTGCATTCATGTTTAATGCCCATATATCACAGGCAGATAAGACTGGGTGATATTCCTTTGTTTGTTGAAAAGCTTTTTCAGTCTATAGCCCTTGCTTGAGTCTTGCCAAATGAGTGACTCTCTGCCTTTGTCTTTGACAGCTTAAATACCTTTCTGATGGCCCTTCCAGACATTTCCAGGAGCTTCTGTGCTTGTCTCTGGGTAGGCCACGTCTCAGTCATTAAGACGCTATTTACATTTCTATTGTCTTGTCTTGTTTATCTGTCCCTTCAGGTTTGGAATTAAAAAGATTATGTGGCTTACTGGTCAATTTAGGTAGAAGGAGCATAATCCAGAGCGACTCTGGTCGATCTCTTATGCCCAAAGATGTTCTTTGTGGTAATGAAAAATTCTGTGATGCAGTCCTTGTCTTTGTATTTGTGTATGAGGGCTGTGCAGTCCTTGATCTGTAGGTCTTCGGTGTGTCTGATGGGGAACACTCCTCTGTTTGCTGCCATCAAGTCCTTATCTAGGGGTGATTTCAGACATGCCAGGTCTCCCTTTGGCCACGGCATGGAATCACCATTTAATCCCTCTCTGGAATCCAGCCAACCAGTCAACAGAGGACGCGGGGCTGCGTGGTGCAACGTGCGGCCGCACAGGCCCCCCCCCACGCTCCCCCGGCCAGCCGCCCCCCCGGGGTAATGGCCACGGCCCAGAATCAGCGGCAGTAACAGCCAGTACCGTCCCCCAATTCCGGGCCGTGGGACCGTAACAGATGTTACATTACCACGGTGAACCACCCGTGGTTGACCGTGATAACGTAATGTTTGTTGGGCACAAAAGGGATTCCTGCCAGGTGTTCACCCCCAGCGGGAATCGCTTTGACCACACTTTCGGACAGAGTTCCAGGCGGCCGGAGGGCTGGAAGCGTGGTCAAAGAGATTCCCGCCAGGGGTGAACATCTGGTGGGAATCTCCTTTGGGCCCAACAGACCCTACGTTATCACGGCCACCACGGGTGGTTCACCGTGGTTGACCGTGGTAACGTAACGTCTGAAATTACCCTAGGTCATGTTTCGCTTTCATGAGTTCTAGTTAGCATAGGTTGTTCTTTCTCCTCCTGTTCCTGTAGTCTTAGTTGCTTCAGTTCCAGCTCCATCTTCAGTTTGTTCTTCGAGCTTCAGTCTGCATGCTCTGGAGCTCATGCTCCATCTTTAGTTTCATTATTTCCAACTGTGATTGTGTTTCTGCTCTTGGGCCGGCCTCAGCTCCCGTACTCTGAAGCTGCGCCTTCTGCTGCTCTGCATATGCCTTGATACATTGAAGGAGGACTGTGTTGCTTTCCCTTTCTGTGTCTATTCCTCTTTTTTGGCATTCTTGTATTAGTTGTTCCTTGGATAGACCCTTAGGCTCCTTCATCTGGCCTGCCTAACTCTAATTCCTGAAATTAAAGACAAAATAACACAGCACTCTTGCTCAGTCTTTGCCTTCTTGCCTCAAATCCAGGAGCTGAGTGTCATCAACAGCTGGCAACTCAATATTTTAGTCCCTGCACATTGGTACAGTTTGGAGGTTCACTGAACTGGCTCGCCACTGTGATGGATCCGGAGCTCCACTGCCCCTCTCTAGACTGGCTGTGACCTAGTTTCCTCACTCACAGTCTCTCCAAAGCTGCCCCAGTCTGTAAAGAGGTCAGTCACTCTACTTGCCACCCGTAACCTTGGAGTTTCCCAAAGCCCATAAATTACTTTGATGGTTTGCCCAAGTCTCTAATCTGGGGTTCCCCTCAACTGTGTCACCCACCATACAATCACACAATGTTTAGTTAAAAGAATTTTATATTTGTGAAATCAATTTAAGTACGGTGCAAGATTGATTCAAGAGTGCAAGTCAAATAAAATAATATAAAGATAACACAAAACTACATTACTTTGTGAAATCCTTAAACTAAATTCTTACCCTACTTGAGTTTCATGTTTAATGCCCATATATCTCAGCCAGATGATAAGACTGGGTAATATTCCTTTGTTTGTTGAGATTCTTTTTCAGTCCCCATCCCTGGCTTGAGTCTTGCTGAATGAGTGACTCTCTGCCTTTGTCTTTGGTGGCTTAAATACCTTTCTGATGGCTCTTCTAGACATTTCCAGGAGCTTCTGTGCTTGTGTTGAGCATAGGTCACATATCAGTCATTAAGGTTCCATTTACATTTCTTTGTCTTGTTTATCTATTCCCATACAACACTGTTGGTTTTGGGATCACAATATACTTAAAGTTATTTACTCTACATAGTTCATACATATAAACTTTCATCCTGACTGTACTTATCTTTTAATTATGAGTTGATGGACATCAGAAATGCCCATTATACCTGAATAATATAGTGTATTAATACCAGGAACATGTATGTTACATGTGTTCTATGGATGTTGTTTTCACCAGCCCCATCACAGGGAGACGGTGCAAGCTTTTGGGCCACACAGGGCCCTGCTCCAGGCACATAGTGTAGCCTGTCAGAAATATTTAAACTGAGCAAACGAGCAAGTATGTATGAGGGCAGTGGCACACACATGGGAGTGACTAAGACAAGCTAATAGGGAGGGGGTAGACTGGGACAAGAGAGATGCCAGATATTTAAAAACAGAGCTGTATATAGATAGATAGATAGATGATAGATAGATGTAGGAGACAAAGGCCACTTACCCACGTTACAAGGGTCGGCAATTCTCCTGGCCAGAAAACATAGCTCCGCACGTGGGTGTCCAGCAGCTTTTTTCCCTCTCAGTATCAGGGCTCAAAATCCAGCCCTGACATTCAGAGGGAAAAAAGCCATGCAGCCAGTGCAGAGTGCAGAGCACAGGTGTAATATGCTCCCGTTGCGTCAGGAGCATATTACACCTGTATTAAAGTACTGGTAAAGCAGCGTTATATGAATGTTGGACCCTGCTTATTTGGGTGATCGCCTCACCCCCTGGACCCCTGAGTGGTTCTTGCGGTCGTCTGGGGTTGCCCTCCTGGACATTCTGTGTTATTGGCGGGTTCGGATGGACAGGAGGGTGTTCTCGGCAGCTGTGCCATCGCTCTGGAATTTCCTCCTGGTAGAAGTTCGCCTCAGCCCTAGCGTTTTCGACTTCTGACGGGTGTAAGGCCTGGCTCTTCTAGCAGGCGTTTGGCGGGGGAAGGTGGGATGGGTTAGATGGGGTGGGGTGGGTGGGAATGTTCTTTGTTTTTTTCTTTTATGCAGTAACTGGTTTTTTTTATAAATTTAATAAAGTTGTAATATGATTTATGTTAATTGTTTTTGGTTTTTTTTAAAAATAAAACAAAAAATTGCAAGCCACTGAGTCACCTAGGCGAGAGGGGCAGGGTAAAAATATAAAAAATAAATAAAATTAAATGTGTGTTTTCATACAGTCTGCCAGTTACTACGGATTTGTATAATGGCTTAAAAGGCGTAGGTCTCTGTTCAGTCTGTTATTTTTGATATCTAATAGAGTTATGAATTTTAGGTTCCAGGCCCATCTTTTGAAGGTGTTCTTTTGAGGATGAGGACTGAGAGATCAGAGTTGGAGTGGGGTCATTCTGGGACAAGTGACTGCCCACTATAGAGTCCTTGTTTGTGCTCATGATCGTATTTCTATGCGAGTTTATTCATTCATTGGTGTAAGGGTTGCTGGGTTTCACCAACAAAGTTTCCATGGGAGCATTTCATGCACTGAATGAAATGCACTACGTTTAGGGACTTGCAGGTTTTCTTCCCTTGTATTTTCAATGGTTTTACATGGGACGGGGGGGTAATTTACATTGGTTGTATAGAAATGAGTTGACAAATTGGCGCAAACTCCCTGCCACCCAGGACAGCCCAACCCCCAACCTCAACAGGAACAAGACCCTGACAGAACAGCAGGTGCAAAACTTGCCAACGCATTTCTACCACAGCCACTGTCAACACCCCCCCATGGAAAACCATTCAAATTACAAGGGAACAGCACCTGCAAATTCCAAAATGTAGTGTATTCAATGAAATGCCGCCATGGAAACTATGTTGGTAGAATCCAGCAACCCTTACACCAGTGAATGAATGAGCACAAACAAGGACTCTGCAGTGGGCAGTCATTTCTCCCAGAATGGCCATGCCTTCTCAGATCTCGACCTACACAGAACCTTCAAAAGACTGGTCTGGAAATTATTTTTTATCAGAACTTTATTAGATACCAAAAATAATGGACACAGAGGTCTACACTAGTTTTCAAGTCATTATACAAATCCATAGTAACTGACGAACTCTGTCCGCTGCCTACTCAACCTTCATGTTACTGCTGTGAACCCAGTTCCTTTTATATGCGTATCCACTTCACCAGATAAGCGGTTTCCTACTCTCTACCTCAGTTGGGGACAGGGGTGGGGCAGCACCTCAGCTCCGAGATGGGCCAAGCCCCCTGGCTTCCCCGCACTCATGTGCCTGGCTCTCTGCACTGGCCCCGCAGTGCGGAGGAGCGGATTGCCCGCCAAGGAGTCATGCAGGGATCGGGCATGTGCAGCTCGTGTGGCTGCACCCAGAGTGTGTTTGAGTCCTAATTTTGCTGTGATGAAACATACTGATCCAATCCAATTCTTTGTTTTCCCAACACTCAATAATGTGAGAAGTAGCTACGCTTGGAAAAAAGCAAATTTGATGGTCCCAACTCCTGTTCTGAAAGACACTTTCCACCCCAAAAAAGCTGCTCAAACTACAATGGCTCAGATCTGCTCATTGACATTAGTAATTTTAAAAGAGTGAAGGGCAGACTTAATACTTGTTTACATGCTCATTGTCCAGAAGCATTTTTGTTTAGTTTTCTCCTAGCATTTATTCAACCAAATGAACTCTGATGAAACAGAACAGCTGAAATGATCATTCATTTGCAATTGTATAGGTTTTCAAATGTGGGGCTTCTTTAATTCACCTAATTTTTTGTCTATTACCATTTTCATACATGAGTGAAGGGAACGCATGTATTGGACTCCACTGGAAGTATGGTTTAAAGAATTTGTGCTAGAGGCCAACCTCTGAACATTAGCAACATCAAACAAAGCACAGTTTGGGGCTTCTATACATGCTATTGAAATTTAGCTTAAGGAAGCCAGTGATCCAAAACATTTTCCTTTTCCTTGTAACACCTATTCATAGCAACTATGGAAATAAAGATTAGAAATCATTTGTGCATTGGCAGCCAATCAGGCCAAGGTTATCGGTGTACAACAATAAAATTGCAGCAATCCTCTCTCCATCAGTGAGGTTAGAATGACATTTGTAGATGTAAAATAAATGAATTTTTTTGATTATTGCTTCCCTTGCATTTTGCTTACTATTTGCATAGCTGTAGTCAGACTTGCCAATTTGATAAGCAAATTATGCAGAACTTTGCATAGAGGTTATGATGCTTCCACCCCCCAACCACATCAACATTTGAGACTGCATTTGATAGCAAATGCAATAAAACCCTGATAAACAATTAGAGAAGACTTACAGTTAAAGTAAACCCTTATCAGTTACTCAGCTAACTAGATTTGTGAAGACAAGACAAATCACTTTATTTTAATGAATTTGCACAGGTCCACACCAATTTGTAAATTTAACGTACAAATTCTTCTGCTGAAGTTTCAATGCAGTGTGAACAAACTTCTCCCTCTCGAAAGCAGAAGATCATCACATGGGCATTGAACACACTTTTACACAGTCCTGAGTCCAAAAGCTGGTCCTGCTTTTTGTTTTATCAGTGCATATCAGAAATCATATTAGAAATCCACTTAAGTTGATGCAGTCAGTAGTGTACACAAGAACCACAGGCCCCTAATTCCCAACATCCTCTACCCCACATTGTCACTAGCAAAGATCCCAACCATCTTTTTGAGCTAGGATAGCAAAACTCATTTGTGACCAGGATGGCAAACAACTCAAGACTTCTCGTGTGGCCAGGGACCACAAGTTGCCAATGAGGAAAGAGCAGTGATCGGAACTGAACCTCTCCATCCAGAGTGGTGGATTGAGGGAGGCACTGGTTTTTTAAAAAATTCCTTTATTTGCTAAATTTGAACCAAGCAGCTATTGCTGCTAGTAGATTTTTAAAAACCCACTAGTAGCTATTATTCCTCAGACAGAAGCAATGTTTTGAACAGCAGACACTGACGGACAAGCCATCCCCAACAAGTCATTGGCTGAAAGAACTCAGTGATGATCAGCATGAAAAATGAGACACTTTCAACCTTTCGTGAATGCACAAGGAATCACAACCATCCTGGATTTGACTGTAGCATATTATTGCTCAGTTATGGCAATTGGCTTTATTGCAGTTGAATCTTGCCTTGACCCAAAATGACATACAATCACTTGGTCGCAAAATGGTTATCAAGGTTTGGACCAGGACAGTTCTAAAGAAATAGGTTAACAAACCAAAACAAAATTGTTGCCCATTTCCAGAAATGAAGCCATGGGAAACAAAACACAAAACAGGAGCAGGCATCTCTTTAGCAGTGTTCCTTTTATTTTATTTGAAGCAAACAAATTCTAGAATCACAAGAGATAAACTCAGTATTTTAGTCACATTTCTTCCTACTGCTTTCTAGAGCTGAAGTGTACCAGATTCATTTCAGCAAGCGTCTCTACAAACAGCTCTACTTGCCTGTGAATTATTCCAGTTCTCAGTATAAGCATGACTGCTGATGCTATCAATGCTGTGCTAAAGGCGGTCACAATTAGGTTTTGTGGAGAATACAGCAGACTTTCTGGTGACTCTTACAAGGGAAACAAGAAACCAAGAACTTTTCATCTCAAAATGCATCTCTTCTCCCCCCCCCCGGCTTTCTTCAGGATTTTGTCATCTAATCTTTCAGCACAAGGGGAGCCTTGACTTGGTTAGCCACCTCCTTCCCCACCAGTATTTCAACAATAGCAAGGCCAAACTCAAAGCTGGTGCCAGGCCCACGGCTGGTGAGAATGTTCCCGTCCTTTTCTACACGATTCTCTGAGTACTTGTAGTGATCTTGAAGGGAAATAAAAGCACAGAACGTGTTAGAGGGCGGGTACAGTGCACACGTAGCTTCAGAAGCCATTTGGTAAAGTTAACATTTCTGCTCGACAGAAGTGGTGGCCATGGTTAAAAGGCACACATAGCAGCCATGTTCAGCCACACAAAGCCCATACTCGGGAGTTAGAACAGTGAATGTTTTCCAGACGTGACTGTGGCACAGTTTAGCCTGGGTGCCAATGTCACATTGAAAGGCGCCTGCCAGATGTTTCCCCAGGCTGGATCCCGACCGTGGGCTAGCTGGGGCTATGACGCAGGGAACTCTCCAAGACACAGCCCAGGCTAGCCGTAAACATGGTCAGGATCTGGCTGCCAGACCCAGAGTAAAGTGGCCTTTCACGTCTGAAAGCCTGCTTTACTTGGACCCGGTCTGGAGCGGCGGACGCCATGGCAGCCATCGTTTGCCACTATGGCTGCCCTTCAGCTAGGAGATCGGGGGTGGGTGGGCCACTGCATGCAGCGCAGGGCCCGGCAGACTTATGTCCGTGCTTATCCCTGCCCGCTCTGCACCTGGGATGCCATCATGGTTGTTTGGCAGCCTGGACCCCAACCGGAGTGATGGCGCTCACAACCACCCAGGTAAGTCTATGGCGGCGGCATGCACCGTCACTTCTGAAACCACCCAGGCACCCAGAGTTTTTATTATCAGCAGCTCAGACTATTGGTCCCCCTTTGCCCTGGATTTACCTGCCTATCTGAATGGTGGCCACCAGATGTTTCAATCATTTGTGCACTGGCAGCCAATCAGGCCACAGGTTATCGGTGTACAAAAATAAAATTGCAGCAATCCTTGCAGCATGGCATCATCCCCAGGAAGGGGGAGGAGCACACCGTGCGGGTTAACCTGGCTCAAACCAGGGCAACAGGCAATCACGGGGCTGTCTCCCATATGAAAACCTGTGGGTGCCCATGCCCACCCACGTCCACCACCCACACAGAGACACAGGACACAAACCAAGAGTGGTCCCATGAACGAACACGCCCTGCCCGGCCTGCTGCCCACAGGGGAGCCCTTAAAGACTACACATGCAAAATACAAACATGTGTTGGGGAAACATGGTGGCTTGGAAGCCAGCAGCAGCCCAGTGCTCACAAGAGACCCAAGGACAGAGGAGGCAATAGGAGGAGTGCAATAGGTCTAGCTAGGTAAGTGATCAGCGCCAGGGGGCATGGAGACTTTCCCATTTCTTTTTTCCTGCTCAATAAAGGGAGCTGTGTTTTGCTCACTGGTGTCTGCATTCTGTGGTTTGCACAGGGTTTCTTTCTGCAGCTGGATGGGGGTGGGCAGGGTTGTTACACCTCCTGGGTTCCCAGGCGGGCAGGGGTTAACAGCTGGCATGGCTTCTCATTGCCATAGTTGCAGGGGCTGTGTCCCATAGCAGGAGGCAGGATCATGGGAGGGGCTGACCTGGGACATGGCGGCTGCCTGCATGCTCGCAGAACCAAAACGTGGGTCTGCCCGTGTGAAGGGCTCCCAACACTGTCCATGCTGGTTGCTGCTACATGGGCAGCACACGGGGAGGCTCTGGGTTCCAGGTCACTCCCAGCCTGTGTGTTAACACCCCATGTTGAAAGTGACAGCTAAAATCTAGGCCACTGGGGGTGTGGGAGAGAGAGAGAGAGAGCTTTACGGAACATACTGATTTAAGGTATTTAAAGTACTGGCTCTGTTTAAATCACCGTGAGAACGACAGTCTGGCTCATTCCGCTTCTCTATTGCCAACCCCTGGACCTTGGGAAAATAGTGTTGCGCTCTTGCTATCACACCTAGGTTTTTCTAAATCCTATTTGCTCTCCATGCCCTTTAGTTTGATTAAATGTAGAGTCTCGGACCAAGGAAAACAATCCTTTAGTGAAGCAATTTGCTCCCAAAGGATCTCAGACATATATAAATTTTTGCCGCTGCAGCCAAGGGGAACAGCTTATCATTACAGGCTAATTGGTCCAGTAGGTCAGCTTTCACAATGGCAAGATTCAGCATTATACACTCTGTAGTGACAGAGGGAAGAATGACAAGAGTCCCCTATGAACCGAGAGAGTGCAGATGCTGTTCCTAGCAGACACTGGAGTCACTATCACATGCTTTTTTGATTGCCAGATGTATAGAGAACCTCGTTCTGAAATTCTAGAACAAATTATTGTGGGTTTAAGGGCATGTAGTCAACATGAGGCACTAGTGTCCCTTCTTAGGGACTCTGATGGAGGGACTCTATGGAGGGATTCTCTATGTATGGAGGGACTCTATGGAGGGACTCTGATCCCTCCATAACTGCTCGTGTAGCAAAATATTGCGCCATTGTTATTTAAACTAGGAAGATTACCTTGGAGAAGGTGTATTGATGGTCTTTTTCAGACTATTTCTGTGTTTTGGAGCATGCCCATTGGCTATCTTATGCTTGTTTCACTGTTTACCTCACTGTAAATTTTAACCAATTATTCTGGGTTTAAAGGGCTTGTAGCTAACATGAGACGCTAGCGTCCTTTCTGAGGGACTTGGATCGGTTTGTAACTGCTCAAGTAGCAAAACACCGCACCATTGTTATTCAAACTAGAAAGATTACCTTGGTGAATGTGCAATGATGTTTTATTAGGATATTTCTGCGTTTGTGTGTGTCCCCATTGGATATTTCAGGTTTGTCTTACTGCTTACCTCATTGTGCTACCTAGAGCTGATCACAATAAAGTTTATTGATTGATTGTTTAAGTCTGTGGGACCCTTCTGAATCTTCCCATTGGGCGGGCTTCTGAGTTCTGTTCAAGTATTAATTTCATGGGCTAGGTCTGGTCAAGCCTGTGTACTGTTTAGGAGAAAGAACTATGCTTCTGGGGACTTTTCTGAATCTTGTTTAAAGTACTAATTTCAGGGGATAGGCCTCGTCAAACCTAAGCTCTGCTCAGGAGCAAAACCTGTGTCATTGGGGATTTTAAGTAACTGAATCTTGTTTAAGTATTAATTTCAGGGGTTCGGAGAGGTTATGCTCCACTTAGGATCAAGATCTATGCTACTGGGGATTCTTTTTACGTAACTAAATTTTTTTAAAATATTAATTTCAGGGGTTAGGCCCGGTCAAGCCCATGCTCCACTAAGGAGCAAGACCTATGCTTTGTTATATTTTATTTGACATAGTTTATTGCTTTGCCACTTTGTTTTGTACTAAATTTCTGCTTTTGTGTTATTTGTATTTTGTTAAAACCTATGGTTAAAACAATAAACAACTATTGATTAATTAAGGTATGAGAATGAGAACAGTAAGACAATGATGTAAATATGCAACCAAAAATAGAGATATCACCAAAAGAAAGATCCAGAACGCAGGTCACTGGAGAAGCTGCTTTTTAAGTAAAATTACACTTTAAGACTGCATATGAATTTCAGTTCCTCAAGTTTACCTTTAATGTTTCCAAGCTGTCTGAAATTTCAGATCCATCAAGCTACTGCATCAGCTGTTTGCTTAACTGCCTTTTGCTGTTGTCGTTGCTACCCTATCACCACCTAGGGGCAGTGCTGAGTCATCACACCCTACTATTCCTTTACTGCACTACAGCAGGTATGGGGAACCGTTCTCGTCCCAGGGGCCACATGGAAAAATGGTTTAGGACAAGCTCCAAGGGCACCATAGAACATAAGAAGTGCCATACTGGGTCAGACCAATGATCCATCGAGCCCAGCATCTGTCTCCGACAGTGGCCAATCTCGGTCGCTTGGAAGAAGCATCCAAACAGGTCACTGTGGGGCGATTCATTCCCTGTTGTTTACCCCCAGCTCCCAACAGTGAGAGGTTACATTCCTCCAAACCTAGCTGGCTAATAGCTTCTAAGGGGCCTAACCTCCAGAAACTTATCAAATCTTTTCTTAAACCCAGCTGTACCAATGGTCTTGACCACATCCTCTGGCAACAAATTCCATAACTTAATTGTGCACCGGGTGAAAAAATACCTTCTTTTCTTTGTTTTTAATCTGCTACCTGTTAGTTTCATGGAGTGTTGTAATATTTTACTTGGTTAATAGTTCTATGCTGGCTGTTTGCTTGACATAAGTAAAGTCAGGTTAACAGAAAAGAGGAATGGGCGTTACCAGGTCTAAGACTAACCTGACCTTGTTCTTAGTTGGAATGATGCCAAAAGAGAGAGAAATGAAGAAGCCGGCCAGGTTCACAGGTCAGAATAAGAAACGGGAAATGATACAGTCTGACTGGAAGGTGCAGAATGTCACCATATTTAGCTAAAAATTATAATAAAATGGCTATGCTTAAGGTTTAATCCTCATGGGGTTTGCCATATTCGTTATTCCGGTAGTGATGTGGCCTATAAAAGTTGACCCAATTTGCCAGATTGCCAGCTGCACAGATTGTCACCCCAAAAACTTTGTCTGAGGGCCACTCGGTCCCTAGCAAGATTCTCTGTTGGGGAAAGAAACTCTCCACCTCACTTCACTCTGCATATCCTCTCATCTTCGTCTCTAGCGGGCGAGATTGGTCAGCTCGGGGAGGCTGGCCACCTTTCTCATATAGACCACTTCTCACTTATAATTTCTAGTTTACATTTACCAGTCATTCTTTTATTCCTAAAATAATTAATAGGTAGTGTGAAATCGTTTATGCATTACTGGGTCTGGTTTCTTATTAGTTTTCATGTATATCTAATCTCCATTTTGTGTCAGATATTATTTTTCTTTGTCTTGTGTTTTAATAAATTACTTCTCTACTTCCTGCAAACATCTTTGCCTGTGTGTGGCCAGACGTCCTGCGTGGGAAAGACAAGAGCGCCTACCAGTCAAACCTAGACTGGAAATTTTGCCCAGGAAATTCCTTACTATTACAGTGTCCCCTAGTTCTAGTACTATTTGAGAGGGTAAATAACCATTCCCCATTAACCTGTTCCACACCACTCATGATTTTATAAGCCTCTATCATATCCCCCTCTGTTGTCTCATCTCCAGGCTAAGGAGCCCCCACCTATCCAGCCACTCTTCATAGGGGAGTCATTCTGTACCCCTTATCATTCTTGTTGCCCTTCTCTGTACCTTTTCTATTTCTACTATAACTTTTATGAGATGGGGCAACCAGAACTGCACACAATATTCAAGGTCCGTTCATGCCATAGATTTGTATAGTAGCGTTATGATACCTTCAGTCTGTTGTTGTTATAAACAACAATTCTTAATGAAACTTGTGCAAACAAATGCAACCAACTTTGTCTGGCATATTTGAACTCAACAAACAGCAATAGTTTCAGTTCTATTCTCTATCACTGTACAAATAATTCCCAACCGCCACCGCACACTGAGCTGAAGATTTCAACGTATTGTCCACCATGGGTGTTTTCATATGCGATGGCTCCAGCCACCGCCACAGACTGCTCCATGCAGTGGTGGGAGCTGCCACTCCAGTCAGGATCTGTCCAGCTGCCAAAGTAGGGTGATGGTAGCCCGGGCAGATGCACAGACATGTATCCGCATGTCCCTGCGCGCACACACACACACCACCAAACGAACACTGTAACTACCCAGTGCTTTCGCCACTACTCTTTTTAGTTTTCTTCTAGTTTCCTCATTTTAGCATAGTGTCCCTTTTTAAAGTTAAATGTTACTGTTATTTACACAGCTCTTCTCCCTCCAGTAATTATGTTAAATTAGATGAGATTATTTTCACTACTGCCAAGCAGCCCCACCACCGTTACCCTTTGCAACAGGTCATGTGTGCCACTTAGGATTAGATCCAAAGTAGCTCCTCCTCTCATTGGTTCCAGGACCAGCTGCTCCTAGAAACAGTCATTTATGGCATCTAAAAACTTTACCTCCATGTCACACCCAGAGGAGACATTCACCCAGTCAGTATTAGGATAACTGACATCACCCATTCTTATTGTGTTAATGACTTCAGCTGCCTGTCTAATCTTCGCTAGCATTTCATAAGTCAGTCTCACCATCCTGGACAGGGAGGCAATGCTGTAGCTGCACTGCTACATGCTTCCCTGCTATACACTTCCCCATTAGGCATGGAATTTCTATCCATAGAGATTCCAGAGTACAGTTCCCTTCCTGTAAAATTTTAATCCTACTTAACGCGATGCTGTCTAACATATAGAGCCACCCCACCACCAGCTCGATCTACTCTGTCATTTTGATATATCTTGTACCCTAGTATTACATTGTCCTATTGGTTATCTTCATTCCACCAGGTCTCCAAGATGCCTAGAATGCCTACTAGATCTTCAGTTAGTGCCATACGCTCTAATTCTCCCATCTTACTTTTTTGACTTCTAGTATTTGCATATAGACACTTAAATGTATTCTTTTTATTCTTATCCTTAGTCTGATCATTATAAGTAACCATTCCGGATACTTTGGAACCATTTATATTTGTCTGTTCTGAAACGATTTCCACCTGAAATCCCTCAGCTTCTTTCCTATCCTCTATTTAGGATACTCTAATTTCCCTGAATTAACAGCATCCTTTGGAGATGCCTCAGTCTGAACCACGTGTTCCTCAGCGCCTGTCAGCTTTCCCCCCAGATTCTAGTTTAAAAACTGCTCTACCAACTTTTTAATTTTTAGTGCCAGCAGCTGAGTTCCATTCTGGTTAAAGGTGGAGACCATCCTGTCGGTACAGGCTCCCCCTTCCCCAATGAATCTAAAGCCCTTCTTCCTGCACCATCGTCTCATCCATGCAGCTCAGTCTGCCTCTGGGGTCCTGTACGTGGAACCGGGAGCATTTCTGAGAATTGGGGATGGAGGTGCATAAAGGGTGCCCAGAAAGAGGAAGGTCCAGATAATGTATCTGTGCCATAGATCTGTCCCTCTATCCTTGTGTGCACACCTTCATCTCTGCTCCCTTATCTGAACTCAGTCTTTCAGTATTAGGGGTTATGAACTGGATCCAAAAGCTGGATCCAGGAATTGAAAAGGGGCCAAATAAAAGTGTTCTCTGGGCCTCATTTGGTTCCCCCCATCTGTGCACTAGAATGAGAGGTTACCATGTTGGTCCCAAGGGATGGAAGAAAGTAGTCCAGATTACATCTTTTATTGAACTAGCTTTTGCTGGCGAGGAGGAATCATAATCGTACAATAAGTTATTACAGCCATTTTCACTGCTGCCATGACGAATCTGCAAACCCTTGGGACTGTCTTTCCAACACAGTCCTGATGTATTTGTTTATAAGAGAGTGGGCATTCAGATTAAATCTGTAACTGTCCAGTTACAGATTAATCTGTACCAAGCCACAACACCCCTGCTGCGGTTTGGTTTAAAAATTATTTTTTTAAAAAAAGAACTTGCACATACCCAAAAAGGCTGCCAAAGCATTCTGCAGCAGTGTCACCACCATTTTGGAAAAGGGCAGCTGGTCTGCACAGTGGCCATTTTGTGCATGCGATGACCAGCTGCCCTTTTCCAAAATGGTGGCCATCCCATTGCGGTCATTTTGAAAAAGGCCAAG
>QEPC01004358.1:4854422-4865730 GCA_003113815.1 Sphenodon punctatus | reverse complement strand
GGGGCGGGCTCCTTTGTCTGTGTCTGTTCCCTCCTCCCAGGGGGGTGGGGCTCCCAGGAGGGACATAACAAATCCACACTCCCATATAGCAAAATGCATATTAAGGATAAAAGGAATTTAGAGAAACTCCCACATTTTTCTTTGAATAATGTTTTAGCTAGAAGCAGCAACAGTAAACTTTTATTGTTAAGATATCACAAAGCTGGAGAAAGGGACAGAACAATTAGGATGACCAATGCATGGACTGTCGAGAGTTACTTTGTTTTGCTTCTAAATAGAAAGTACACTGACACCTCCCATTTGAATTGAATTGAGGAAGGAAGAGGGCAGAAAGCTAAAGAGAAAACCCCCTTGTGGGAATAACCAATAATAATAATAATAATAAACACAAACCACACAAGATCGATTTGCATGATTTACTGCTAGG
Organism: Sphenodon punctatus; assembly: GCA_003113815.1. Classification (NCBI taxonomy): domain Eukaryota; kingdom Metazoa; phylum Chordata; class Lepidosauria; order Sphenodontia; family Sphenodontidae; genus Sphenodon; species Sphenodon punctatus. The sequence continues at coordinate 4,865,303 of QEPC01004358.1, read as the reverse complement.
ATTTGACTCAGTCACTTCCAGGAAAGAGAGAACTTTTATTTTACTCAGATAGCAAATTGCTATGCAAACTATGTATCTGTAATCAAACTTCTCTTGTTATGAACAATGAATAAGGCTTTTGAAAGCTCAGATTGATCAAGACAGGGAAAGAAAAAGCAGCAAAGGGGGGGTGGGGTAGGAAATTCTCAACTTTGCAAATGTCTGGATTTGTAGAAACAAAAATAAAAGTGAAACTCACAAACGATAAATACACTCAATTTTGCTTGAATCTGGTTACATAGGTCAATGAGGAAGGAGAAGTCAGTGATCAAAGCCTGGCTCTTAGCACCAGATCTAATAGGAGTGTTCACAGAGGATCATCTAGCCTACCCTCCAGTCTACCACAGGGCTACTAAGGCCCCGATCCAAGATCTGCATGCCATGTTCCAGGTGCATGCACACAACACACATACAACAGTTGTACATCTGGCATACACGATGTGTGTGCTCCAAGTGTGTGTAACGCACACACTATATGCAACACCATGCGTGTGCATTGCAAGCACAGTGCATGTGCACGCTCTGTTTGTGTAGCATGCATGATGTGCGCAAGCAGACCTTAGATTGAGGCCTGTGTTAGCTTTAGTTATTATATTCAGCTGATTAAGTTTTATGTTTAAATATCTTTTAGAAGTGATCTGAAGACTGTGGTGTTTTGTTGTTGTTGTTTTTTTTAAAAACGAAAACTGGCCCAAAAGAAGCTCTAGGCAGCCAACTCCTTGGCCAGAGTAGTTCCAGGGATCACTGCCATGCAGACGAGAAACTTGTAACCCTATAGGAACAACCTTTCTTTTTCAGAGCTAAAGGGCAATAGAAGGGCATGCCGTTTTACATCTGGGAAATTCATGCCAACAAGGAATGTCCTGGCAATGACTCTGTGAGGGCATGTAGAGGTTTTAGAAAACACCCTAGCCAGTTACTTTTCACTTTACCTTTCAAAACACATAACTCTATATACCAAATTTTGACAAGAAGGTAGGTATTAGAAGCACTGGGAATGGCAAGTTATGATTCACAACATTTTATAAAGCCTTTCATTATTGCTTTAAATTTCTCTCCTGTGATCAGACATAATAATTCTTTCTTGCTACAGAGCTAGTGGGAAACAGCAGTAACGGAAGAGTTTGATAAAATGAGATATCTACTAAAAGGCAGCTCTCTAAGCAGCCAAAAGAGCTTACAAATCCAAGAAAAACTACTGCACCTGCACAAATAGCAGCAATCAGGCCTTTTCTGTTTTCCTGGTCTTTCAAAATATCTTTCACCACAGGAGACTACAAAGAAATTACATTAGATCAGATTACTGCTCAAATCCACAAATTGGACTCTATTATCTACAACAGAGATGATTTAAGTGTACTTTGTACCTTGTTTAAACCAGATCTTTCACAATGCACTGAATCTCCATATTACTAAGAGCACAGACAATATTGCTCATAGAATGGGAAATGCCATTCCATTTTTTTAGACATAATAAGGAGGGTTAAGACACCCTGTTCACAGTCACATTACACTCTGAATATTTCTGCTATGCAAAACTTTGAGGTTAGCTTGAACTTGCTGATACCCAACAATAACAGGAGAACATAGACAACACCTAACAAAATTACAGCCACCCACAGTGTATGGACAATGTATAATCTTTTTACCTCTGACAGATTCTGAGCTCCTAGGTTACCTCCTGGCAGGACCACCACATCGTAGGGCCCCTAAACAAACAAACAAATATTCACATGAGAGAGTTCTATAGACAGCAGAACACAACTTCATCTAGTAAGAAGCAGAGTAATTCTAAGCTCTTTGCTCTTGAAAGGCCATTTTATCCAAGAGAAAAATCTCAGTAGCAAACAAATTATTTATTTAAATTGAGTTAGTGAAAAACATTGCCTTTCAACTTGCAGGAAAAGGCTGGGGATGAATGGTTTTGAGCCAACTTTGTCAAGTCTTTATAGATGGGAAACTTTAGCACACAAGCAAATGACTGACTGCTTTGCACTTTGCTGGCAGGTGCTACTCTACACAGCCCTCCTGCATGAACAAAGGGCAAAGATTTTCAGTGGCTTCCAAACTCTCAGGCAGTGTGGCTAACAGGAGTTAAAACAATTGCATATTTAGCTACTTGGATAAAATTTTTAAAAAAACCACACATGCAAAATTAAGACACTGCAGCAAGACAGCACAAAAAGGTAAATCCTGTAAAAGACATGCTTTGGGGCTTGTGCAATGCTGCTACAGTGAATCAATATGCAAGACACTACTACTTAAAAGGTAATAAATAGCCTTCCAAGTCCATTGTGAACCAAAACAAAGGCCTCTGTAAAGCATTGTCAGGTCATTGTAACAAACCTCCTTTCTGGCATCTTCTAGACTGGCATCAGGGCAAATTACGACATCTCTGCTACACTGCACAGGGTCTTTTCCCGTTAGGCCTGCAACGGTCACCTTAATCTGATGAGAGAGCACACACCAATACATTTCAAGAGAGTTTCCTGCTTCTGGGAGAGAATTTGAGAGCCATGTTTTAAAGGAATTATTTACATAGCATCACTTGTTCAATCCGATTCTTTACAAGCTTCTACTAAAACTTTACACAGCCAACAACAAAATTAAATAATTACCACCGTAAGATTAAGTATTTAAACCTAGAACAAGGTCTTGGAGATCTTCAAACAACACATTATTGCCAGTCTACTGGCTTCTAAACTAAGGAAGTATGAGACTGAACAGGTCTGTTAAAGGATCCATTATCTTTTTGTGGGCTTCAGTCCTGGTTCTTGATAAACAACTTTGATCTCCATTTACGGTACAAAAACTCCATTTCTTTCTTCTTACTCTCAGCAACTAGGATATTTGTCAGAATAAACAGATCACAGCCTATCATATTAAACTCAGGACAAGACCATATACAGCAACACAGCTGCACATGTTACTTTATGAGACAAGGTTAATGTGCCAACAAGCACTAACACAGCTAATACAATGACAAAAGGAGAGTAGCAGGGCAGGAATAACCTGTATGTTTACCTTCCATTGTTATTAATAAATTCTAGATCACTTTTGGTGTTCAAAGTTCTTTACAATCCTTATCTGGTTCACCCTTACAATGACCTGATGAGATAGGTCACTATTATTCCCATTTTAGAAATGGAGGCTGAGAGAGAGGCTGCAATGAGACTTCTCCCACCTGTACTCTTTATCGTGGGAGTTTGCATTTGCTGGCCCCCTTCTAAAATTTCTGCCTGGCTGCTAATAGGTATCCTAATACTATGCATTTTTCCCCCTTGTCAACAATGCCTTGTCTCAACCAGGCAGGCAGTGAGGGAGTCATCCCTTAAGGGGGAATTCACCTCTAACCCCTCCTGCAGCAATTAAGGATGACTGATATGTGGATTAATCCCTTCACACATTACCAGAAATGCCTGTGATGAATTTAGACCAATTGTGAAGCTTTACCTTTTGGCTTACTGTTTTGTGAGTCAATGTGCATTACACCTGGTGTACCTTGCAACCTAACCCTTTCACATATTAAGAAATAAAGGGGTGTGGGGAGAAATGCAGCTGTAGTGACTTGCCCAAGGCTACCCAGCGAGTCCATGGCTAAGATGGGATTTGAATATTTCAGGTCCATGCCCAGCAATTTATCCACCTGTGCCAGAATTTTTTCATTCTGATCATTTAAAGTTCTTGCACATGAGTTTTTATTTTAGAGTGTGATCTTCAAGGAATTTACCACCAGCCCTTTGTGCTAGCACAAGTCCCATTAAAAGGGAATGAAGCAGATATGAGTGCTAAGGCAATTAGCACTGCTGTTAGGCTTGGATGACTGCAGTGCCCACATTATTAACTCCAATACCCATCCCTGCTTATGTTATTACCCACCATGAAGATGTGCAAAAGCGATAGGCCCTTTTTACACAGACACCCTAACACCTGTCTCTTATACACATCTAGATGTGTATAAGAGACAGGCCGTCCGTTGCTCCATGGGTGGGTGTGGAGATGGTGAGTGTTAGCTCCCGGCCAACACCCACCAAAAGTGGCGTTTACACAGACACCCCCACCCATCTCCACCCAGGGGAATGCTCCCCACCCACCACCGGCCAACACCCATCTCCACACAGAGGAACTGGGTGGAGGCATCATGTGTGCACAGGGTCCATGGTGATTGGCTGCAGTGGTGCCCTGCAACATGTATAATAAAATGTAACACCCATTTTATGGGTGTTAGAGCGTCTGTGTAAAAAGGGCCATAGACAACAGCAAGCACCTGACCTTAGGGATGATAGTGGCAGAATGCTAACAGAACACAGAGTTTTGAGGGAGGAGGTGAATGTGATGGAGAGCAAAGTCATTAGTTTGGTGGAAGGATGTAATGTCTCTCAAAAGATACCCAACTCTCCACCCAGCACATCCCCTCAATAAAAGGTCTGGTTGCATCGTACCAAGCAAACTGTCTCATCATCTCCCCAACATGGAGCACTATATTCTCTTTGAATCAGTTCATTTGAACAATTTCAGTGAATGGCCATAAAACATTCAATTGGTTTGTATACTCACTCCAGCCCTTCTCATAACATCCGTGGGGATAACCGTTTCCATCTCCTCTGCTCCTTTGGCCAGAATCACTAAAGCTCTTTTTGATGCCATTTTGAAACCTGTTTTGACAGCTTGAGAGTGAAGATCTTATTTTCACTGAAGTTCCCACCACTGCTCAGAAACGTCTCAAAAGCAAACACTGATCGAGGGGGAGACAGAGAGACTATTAGCCATCATGTCTTATTCAGACTATGTTGGGCAAAAGCAATTGTCTAAACACAATGCTTTGTACTTTGGTGGTACTTTTCACCTAAAGGATCTCTCAGCACTTTACACTCTTTACTGAAGCTTTACAACAACCCTGAAAAGCAAGCATTATCACACCTATGCCTCCTGCCAGGTCTCCATCTGCCATTTGCTCTGGTCACCTATGCCACAGAGGGCAGGGGTAGGGTTTCCCAGTTTCCCCACCTCTCTATTTCCCGCCTCCTGCTGTTTCTGGCCATCTCAAGACAGCTCCCCATTGCTGCCACCAGAATCGGCCTTCCTCCCGCTGTCACCAGAATCCACCGCCACCCCCCACCCCATTTCTGCTGCCCTGGATTTCTTTTAAAATGTTTTGGTTGGTCTCGCCCGTATAAGGGGTTGAAAACTAATGGACTAGGCTACTTGCCCAAGGACAAACAAAAAGCCACAGCTGAGAAATAATCCTTGCTCTAAGCAAACATCTTATACAGAATGCATGCACCAGCGCTAACGTTCAATTTGGGCATCAGGTTTGCTTTCAGACTGCATTCCCACAAAAAAAATAATTTTTTATTCCCACATAAAGTCATGGTTACTAATCTTGCTAGAAGGGCGATAGCTAGAATTTAAACCTATTTTCAATACCAGTATTTTGTTTCCAGACTGCATTCTGTAAGAGGAATTTTCTTTTATTTGAAATTCTTTTTTGATAAATATATTTTGGTATTTCCCAATCTGGGAGGTGTAGGGGAAAAGGGGGGGGGGAGGGGGACAGAAAACCCAGACCTATGAAGACTGAGTAAAGTCTAGAGAGGTGGTTTTTTAAGTGGCCCTACCACCATAATAAGGCATTTAAATGAGTGACCAGATTTCCCAAAGACTCCAAGTACAGAGCAGAATTAATTATTTATATCTACAGTATGTTAAATGCAGGTGTGTCTGACTTTTGAGGTGATCAGAAATCTGCTCTTTATAAATGCTTTGATGGCAACACTGATGGCCACTATGAACCGTGGCATTTCACAGCTCTCCCACACTATAGCAAAGATATCGAGCAAGATTTTGTCTTTTCCCCCCCAGTAGAGGGGGTTTCCACTTGAAACTACGCATACAGTTCTTCATGAGAGGAAGTGAGGTAAGCAGTTAGTCACTTAGCCAGGTTTAGGGGTGAACACGCTGGTGTTAGGAAGGACATTTATTAAACTTAGTTTAGCTGCTCATTTTCTCTCTCTCTCTCTGGACTTTATTAAGTAAGTAACAAATCATTTGCTCTATGTGCTTACAATGTGTGTGTATATGTAATTTATTTATTGTTTCAGACCAAGGTCCTAACCCCTGCGCTCATTGTAAATGATGCCAAATCTTCCATTAGTTTTAACAGTGTAGGATTGGAGCCCTGATCTAATGAGCAAGTAGATTTATCAAAGTCATGGCAAAGCCTTTAGAGAAATATAAAACTAGAAGGGATGGATAAAGAATAGAAAATTTAAAGGATAGTTTTATAACCAAATTTTTAAAAAAAAAAATCACAAGAAATAATGCCTACAAAACTCATCTTCACAGCCTCTTAAAAGCAACAGATTGAGGGGTCATTTCGTATTTATTCATGGGATACATAGAACTTGTTTAGGTTTTCATTTTACTCTTCTGATGTATTCTTAAGTTGCGATTCCTCCATGGCCTCTCTCTTTGTGGACAGTGCCTAGCACACTGTGGCTGCCACATACAAAATAAATCACAGGAACAGGTCAGATTAATCTTGCTGAACAGTCAGCTTGCATGACAGTCTAGTCATGCAGGCCATAAAAATCTCCCACTCTCACAAACCAGCTCTCTCCACTATCCTGGTATTGCTTTTTGTGCAAGCCTCTCCTAACATCCTAGCAAATTAACAGCAAATTAAGACCCCTTTTTCTTATCCAAATTCTGAGTGCAGCAACTGCTGACAGTTATGAACACAAAGCACTGTCTCCAGCAAGCTGCAGACACAGCGATGTTCATTTTATGGCACCAGCTGAAGAGTCAATGGGAAAAATATCACACACAGAGCACGCAGCAAATGATTCTTTTTTCAAAGCCTCTGAGTGCTTTTTTCTTTTATTTTTTACTCAGGGGAGAATGCATTTGAACGCAATAAAGTATTCTGAAGACCTTATGATTAGGGACTCAACGTTGTACCGTTGAGTCAGTAAAAGCCCAGCGGTCATTAACATTAAATAAAACCAAGAAGGGGTATGCCCGCGGCCCGCACGTAATGCAATATAAGCAGCGCTACTATAACCTTCCCAAAACAGAAACCACTCCGAGTCCCAGTAGATACAGATCATGTATTCATTTCCCACTCTGCAACCCTCTACAAGCCCCCGAATTTAACAATCTTGAACCCTGAAGAACTCTAGCCTCCCGGCTGCCTGTTCCCTCTGTGCACCCACCCAGTCTACCATCATGCAAGACTCTGTCGGAGTCTCCTGCCCCCTAAAATTTCAGTATCAGCACATTCCTGGTAAAGCCATCATTCCCAGCGGCTTCTCTTTGCAGAATAATACGGAAGTATAAAACAGCTTAGAACCCTACAGTCAGGGAGCAGCACAGGGCACGCACGTTCCAGCCAGCTCCTTACCTATGGAGGACCTAGACAGGCAGAACCTCTGCTTTGCAGAGGGGTCTTTTATTATTAACAGGAAGCATGCGGATTCTGACACAGCCTTTCCAGTATTTAGTAGCACGTCAAACTTCTCTTGCGTGCCATGAGCTGCCTGAGCGGTTCTGTAATTCTACTTTGCGTTTTGTTATATACACTATAGATAATATTCGCTCTAAATTCTCTTATTTTCCCTCCAGGAAAAAAAAATGGAACAGTCCTCCAGCTTCTCCCATAAGCAACCGCTCTGTGTTCTTAACCCATTCATTGCCAAGCCACAGCAGGAAACCTTGTTTTCAAGCAGGAAACCCTTTTAAAGGTGTCAAAGCAAGTTATTGAAAGCTTCATAAGAGGGGAATATTGCATTTGGGCATGGCATCTGGATGGAAAGAAGGCAAAGCATTAAGAAAACAATTTGGCCAGCATATAAGGGACATTAATTTTTTAGTTATATAATGTTCCTAAATGCCTGCATCAAATTTGAAAATGGGACTTACAAGTGTCATCCTTATTCCCCCAAACTGAAATTTGGAACAGGGCCACACATTTCCATTGGCAAGTCAGGCCTGACATCAGCACAGCAGTCCCATGACACTGAGGTGATTTGTCCAAGGCTGTCCAGCAATATCAGGATTTGAACTGAAAACTCCTAGCTCCAGCTCCAGCATGCTATCTAAAGGACCACACAAGGATTCTGAAAATGGGACTTTGTAAAAATAAATACATTTTTCAAAAAACAGGAATTCTTACCATTTCAACAGCTCGAGCATTCAGACAATACCAAACCAGCACAACCTTTCATGGGATACCAGTGGCACAGTTTAACCCACCTTTATGCTGATTAAACCAGGTACTGCCATTACACTTGAAGGCGCCCACCACATTTGCCCAGTCTGGCTCCTGACCATGGTGGGGGCTAGCCCAGGCTGTGACTCAGGGAAGTCCGGCTGCTGGACCTGAAAAGCGGACTTTCCCATCTGAAAGTCCACTTTACATACAGAAGTCCAGGGTGGTGGCAGGGGCTGGGCACCATGGTGGCCATCACTGGCGGCCATGGCTGCTTGTCAGCTGCATGGGCGGGCTGGTCCGCACAGTGTGGGGGCGGGACTGTGCGGATGCACATCTGTACGTCTCCCCAGCCACCGTAATGTTTGTTCGGTGGCCAGGCCAAGTCCTGACGGCTCCCGCCACGGCCCGGAACAGTTCATGGCCATGGCAGTACTTGTCCCATCTAAAACCACCTATTGTGTGCTCTAGCACTTAGTGCATGCATGCATCCCATTGGCGTCAGTGGAACTTGTGTGCACAGTAATTAGTCAAATCTCACCAGAAGATCGCACTCAAAATCATGAGATTTGCAATACAATCATGAGACCTGGCATCTCTTATATAAATTCACATCTGGGCTATACAATATGAAGCATATTGCACATTTTATATCATATATGAAAACTGCTTTGAATCATTTAATCTTAGCAAGAACCTTTCAACTTTTTTAGGGTGTTAGAGGAATTAAACAAAATTTAGAATTACTTGGTCAAATTGTTTGAGAGCTTTGATAAGGATATTCATTTTTGAAACTTATTTCCCAAATGCCTATTTTGATTTTCATCCACTTCCAGAATACTCCTACCATGGTATAAAAAATTCCTTAAAAAGTAGATTTTGGCATATTTTTGTTAAATTTAGGGATTAGGCAGCAGAATTCGTTTTATAATGGAAGACTATCTTCTTCCATAAAAAACATGGAACTTACAGAGACATTAGTTTCTTGGTATAGTTACTGCATATTCTTTTTATATTCTTGAATGGTCACTCAATCTCCACCCTAGACAGATAACATGTGATAAAAGTTCCAAGTGAAGGGTACTTATAGAATTGGAAAAGTAGGAATTTTGCAAGCAGATTAACTACTATTCCCACTCCCATAATTACAGCCTTGTACAACACATATCCCATGTGATTTTTACTCCACAGAATGCAAAAGGTCAGTCATGTGTCCCAAAATATATCAGGCTTGTGACAGTCTAAAAGTCAGGGTTTTTTTTTGCTCAGCAAAATAAAATTTATATTCTTGTGATTTTCAGTTTGTCACAGTAAAACTGAAGTGTTGACACTATCCTTAATGTGTCATCTGCTCTTATAAAACAGAATATTTCTTTCCTGAAAACCCCTTTGAGATCTGAAGGGCAATGTATTTCATTGGGTTATGCCCTAGCCTTTTACAGATGGCAGCCAAATGATCTGGGTGGTGAAAAGGTGTCTCACCCAGAGGTTGTTTTTAAATGGGCAGGGCGGGTCCACGTGCAGCAGGTAGAGCGCCACTGCGTGGGCTGTGCATGGGGGGGGGGCGGTGTGCAGACGGGCACACACCCATCTACACTCACCTCCATGCACTGAGCAACCTGCCATTTCGCTGATTCCTCCATGCGTGTGGGATGGGTGGAGGTGCATGGGTCGTGGGAGGACACGCCCACGCACCTCCACATTCAAACGAGACACTCCCACACGTGGACACTTGGTGTCCACATGTGTGAGTATCTAGTTTAAAAAAAGCCTAAGTCGTGATGGATGGTATTTGCACTACAAAAAATTTTTTTGCAGTTAAATCTCAGTTTAGTAAAGGGTCAAGATTTACAAAGCAAAATAAGCAGGGTATACGACTGGCTGGTGTGGGGTGAAGCATTAGAAGAACAGGAGGTGTTTGAAATTAGCAATAAATTATTCAGGTACAGGTGGAGGGGGCAATACCCAGGCTAGGTCAGATGAGGGAACCGAATAAACATACCCACCTATCGACCGGGCCAGGGAGAGTGTACCGGATTGGAAGAGACACAAGTCTGGCTGGCCCCGCCTCCACGCTGCAGTCAGTGGCCCACATGACAATGGTCACGCTGGGGTGGCAGCACACACACATATGCTCACTTGGTATGGCCTGCCTGGGTAGGCCTTGGGCCCAGACTGTGGGACCACATATGATGGCCCACTAACAGACATATGGGTAAGGCTCTGGCCCAGGCGGGCCATAGCAGGCATTGTTACGTATAGTATACCTTTTTGATCCTGCTAGATCTCTCGGCCGCTTTTGATACCGTGGACCAGGGGCTGCTGTTGAGATTGCTGCGAGACCTGGGGGGTCTGGGCGGGACGGTCCTTGGATGGTTCCGCTCATTCCTCTCAGGTAGAAGCCGGCGGGTGGTGCTGAGGGCTGAAATATCTAGCCCCCGGGCCTTGACCTGTGGCGTTCCACAGGGTTCTATTCTGTCAGTATTTAATGTGTATATGCAGCCTCTGGGGGAGATCGTGGGAGGGTTCGGGGTGCGATGTCACCAATATGCTGATGATACTCAGCTGTACCTCTCGTTTTCAACTGACCCAGGTCCTGCTGTCTCGTTACTTTCCCAATGTTTGGAGGCCGT
>QEPC01004358.1:4821161-4841168 GCA_003113815.1 Sphenodon punctatus | reverse complement strand
TGAAAACTGAACTCCTTATCTTCCCTCCCAATCCTTCCTCTCCCTCTTCCCTGTCAATTGCCATTGACGGGGTCTCCATCCTCCCTGTCCCCCAAGCCTGTAGCCTAGGCTTCATCTTCGACTCGCACCTTACCTTCAAATCCTACATTGCCAAATCCTGCCATTTCTCCCTCCACAACACTGCTAAGATCTGTCCTTTTCTGTCTGTTTCCTCCTCTGCTAAAATTCTCATTCATGCCCTTGTCATCGCATGCCTTGACTATTGTAACCTTCGCCTTGCTGGCCTTCCCCGCTCTCACCTTTCTTCCCTCATCTCTGTTCAAAACTCTGCTGCCAGGATCATCCATCTAGCCCATCGCTTTGACCATGTGCAGCCTCTCCTCTCCTCTCTCCACTGGCTCCCTCTTCCTGAGCGTATTCTATACAAATTACTTGTCTTCACTTACAAAGCCCTTCACAACCTCGCTCCCCCCACCTCTCTGCCCTGATCTCCCTTCGAACCAATGTCTGAGCACTCTACTCTTCTTCCATCCCCTCCGTCACCCTTCCCTGCTCCCCCAACTGCCTTCGTCCCTTCTCTCTTGCTGCCCCGCACGCCTGGAACTCCCTCCTTGCCCTCATCCGCCTGGACCCCACCCTCCACGCCTTCAAGTCCCTCCTCAAAACCCACCTCTTCCGCTCCACCCTTCCTAACTTCTGCTAATCATCCCCACCCAGGATTATCCTCCACCTGTTATCTGTATACGCCCAATTTACTGTAACCAAGCAAGAACGTGTACCTGAGTTCTCGCATCCTCATGAATGTCGCATCCCTTGTCTCTCCCTCTGTTCCCCCTTCCCTGTCTCCCCTCCCGTTGTCTTTAGATTCTAAGCTCTCGGGCAGGGACCGTGTCTATCTTGTTTTTTGTAAAGTGCCAGGTACATCGCTGGCGCTATATAAATGCTAATGCTAATAATAATAATAATAATAATAATAATAAATAATCAGTCAAGATGTGGGCAGCCTGGGGCAGTGAGGCCTTGTAAGATCATAGCACTGGGTGAGTAGAGCAACTAGGGTCTGGGGATGATGCAGAGGTCAGCAGAAAAGAGGTCAGTCCAATGAGCAAGTGTCGCACTGAGGGGATAAGTAAGCCAGAGTCTGGAGTTGATGAAGGCATCAATAGGCAAATGGTCAGTCTGGTGAGCGAAGGGAATAAGCAAACTGGAGCCAATGCAGGAGTCAACAGTCAAAGGTCAGTCCTGGAGAAGGGAGTGTAGATAGCGGGCCAGTACAGGAATGGGAACAGACTGGGGAGAGACTGGTTTGAAGAGGGGAATCAGGTTAAAAGCAGGGATGGGCGAACAGAACCGAGTTCGGAAATTCGGTTCAGTTTGGTTCAGAAATTCGGTTCGGTTTGGAAGTTTGGTTTGGTTGAGCGAAATTCAAACCCCATTGAACTAAATGGAATATTATCTTTTAGGGATGGGCGAACAGAGCCGAGTTCAGAAATTCTGTTCAGTTTGAAAATCGAGTTCAGTTTGGAAGTTCAGTTCGGTCGACTGAACTGGTCAAATTCGGTCCGAACTCCACACTTTCGAACCACGTTCGCCCATCCCTAGTTAATAGGGCAGGCGTTAGAAAGAACACACTGAGCCATTGGGAAGCAGTGAACTGCTCTGAGACAAGTGAACCCCAGTCAGGCTGATATATCCAGCTAGGGCTGAAGGTAGCCAATGAGAAGGCAGAGAGCCTCAGCAAAACAGTTGATCCACTCTGCCAGAGTTAATGCCCTACCCTCTGCTGTCATGGAAGGCAGAATTGGCGGCATACCCTATGATTCCCGCCTACGTCCATTTGACAATCTGGAGGTGGAAACGGTAGAGCATGTCTTCTTCCGTTGCCACCTATACGACGCCCTGAGACAGAAATATCTAGGAGCCACTATTGAGGAATATCCTGGTATCTCAGACCATACCCTTCTCACCATCATACTTGGCAGTACAAAAGTCGATCGCATAAAGAAAACTGCTATGTTCCTAGTGAAAGCGGTTCACTGTAGGAGACTTTTCTTAGGACATATAGCCCTGCCTGCGGACCTTCACATTATAGCCTGTAGCTCTCTAACAGGCTAAGATCTGCCAGCACCAGGCCCTGTCATATATTGTTCTTTTGTCCAAATTCTTTTGCTGCTTTGACTAATTTGACAAGAAGCCACAGACTCAAGGTGATAACTGAGAAATACTAATGAGGAATTAAAATCCCAGACTATAAGGGCAGTGAGCTTTGAAAGGCAAGCTCATAGGTTCGAACTTATGTCATGCTGTAACTAGTCGATTAATTTTATTTTGTTTTAGTACAACAATCATTTAAAATTCTTATGTTTTCTATGTTTGTATTTTATGCAGCATTGGTCACCTATGTGTTTCCAATGAAATTGCTTTGTACTTGTTATGCTATGGCTTCAGCTACGCAATAAATTCAATGTATGTATGAGAGCCTCAGAGTTCCTCTAGAACTGGGCTGACTCAAGCAACGCAATTCAGATGGGAGGGCTGCAGAGTCTGCACTAGGGAGGCCCTGACAGAAAATTATAATAATTTTAAAAAATAACAAAATGTTTTAAAAGATGAGTTGATATATTTGCAGATAAATTAGATGTTCTGTTCAGAACCAGGCTTTCTTCCATCTATTTTGTGACAATATTCCTGTCAGCAATCCACTCTTGCCCTGTGCCATCTTTAGCAACAGCCATAAGAACATTAATTTATATTAGTTCAGGAGGAACTGAAAACAAAAGCAACGTGTCAGTTCCTAGTTTGACTATACATGTAAGCTGGCGCCTGGTCGAGAGATTTTTTACAGATGTCATTCTAGCTTTAATTATGACTCTGCATATTATCTAAGGCCCTTCTCCTTTCAAAACTCCTTACAGGAAGTGACAACTTTCAAGAAGTGTTTCCTAGAAAACACAATTACTTGACAGTTTCTTCTGAACCTACCTAACCCTTCTACAGCACTTTTGAGATGTAGGACCAACTCTAGAATAAGTTTGTGGTAGAAGATCGCCTGAAGAGCAGCAAGTACCAAGTACAGTCAAACCTCTGTATAACAACCCATGCTTATAACAAACCCAAACTTAAAACCAACTGCATATCGTGACGCTCCTATTATATTTCTTTGCTCTAATACAATTAACGTTTCCTCTGGTTCCATAGGGTTGTGTTATACCGATTTTGGAAGCAGGGCATACAGAGCACTATGTAAATAGAAACTATTGTTAACATGGATCTATATAAAACAAATTCATAAAGCAAACACAGTTGACCCAAGAATGGTCTGCAAGAGTTTAGTATACCTAGGCTATAATCACAAGTGCTAAGACTAGCTGATCATTTTTTCTCTTGCCATCACTGTACCTGTTAATGTGCCTCATTGCTGTCTTGAGTAGAAAAAAAAAAATAAGCTGCTTTTTCTGCACAAAGGGTTACACTGCAGCCCACAGAACGTTGCACACATTCAAATCTGCTATAATGCACATATCAGAATTACAAGTCTTTCTTTATAGAGGGCAGATGAGCACTTGTGGCTGCAGTGACATAGAACATTTAATAGGTTGTTGTAAACACTCCTACAGCTGAACTTCAGAAACTTGTGGGATTTCCCAGTCTGCACAACCTGACTGCAGTATTCATAGCAAGACAAACCCCCCAAGCAACATCCTTATACACTATTATATATTGTATCCCATTTTTGCCTGGCTGAAACTAGACTTTTCCTGTTCTGCTCTGATAATTACACAATGCTGATAGCCAATTTACATGTCCTTTTAGGTACCCAAAAGCCAGATACGTTAAAGTCTTGTGTTTGATTTGGCGAGGGACAGAGTGGGGGGTGTTGCTGGTATACCGTACATGTACCTGTACGGCTGCATCCCTACATGATCGGATGGAGCTGGTGTCGGACGTGGTGTTGTGCTCCCCAAAGACTTTGGTCTTGGGGGACTTCAACATCCATGCTGACGCCAGTCTTACTGGGGCAGAACGTGAGTTCATGGCCGCCATGGCAACCATGGACCTGTCCCAAACTGTCAACGGGGGACATACCTTGGACCTGATTTTTTGCACCGGTCTTGAGGCAGGGGATCTGCTGATGGGGGAGGTGTCATCAGAGCCCTTGTCATGGACAGATCATTACCTCCTGCGAGCACGTCTCCTGGCACATGTCTGTCCCCGGGGGGTGTAAAACCGATTTGGATGGTTCGCCCCTGGAAACTAATGGAAACTGAGCAGTTCCAGAATGCTCTTGGGAAGATACCCTCTGATCTCAACGACCACCTGCTCGATGACCTCATGGCGCTATGGAACGCCTTGTTGGTGGAGGCCATCGACCGGATGCCTCCAAGGCATCCGCTCCCCCACTGGCAGCTCCTCAGGTCTCCGTGGTTTACAAAAGACCTGAGGTTGTTGAAGCATGAGGGGTGGCAGTTGGAGCAACGGTGCTTACCCAATGTCTGGCGGCTGTGAGGGACTGGATGAGGGCGAGCCGACTGAAGTTGAATCCTGACACGACAGAGGTGATGGTAGTAGGTAAGGCAATGGATGTGGTGGCTTCCGTCATTGATGGGATCCACCCACCCCTGGCTTTCCAGGCTGCTGGGGCCATTTGGCGGTCTGGGGTGAGGTGTCATCAATATGCTGATGACACTCAGCTCTGCCTCTCTTGTTCTTCCGACCCAGGTCCTGCAGTCTTGGTGCTTACCCAATGCCTGGCTGCAGTCGGGGACTGGATGAGGGTGAACCAATTGAGGCTGAATCCTGAAAAGACTGAAGCAATGATGGCTGGCCGGCCCTTTGACTTGGAGGGGATTGGGACGTCTGTTATTGATGGGGTCTGGTCCCCTCTGGTCAATCAGGTTCACAGCCGTGGAGTGCTTTTCAATCCCTCGCTATGCCTGGAACACTAGGTTGGGGCTGTGGCCAGGAGCGCTTTTCACCAATTCCATCTAGTGAGGAGGCTGTGACCTTTTCTCTCTGATCTGGATCTTGCCACTATCATCCATGCTTTCATCATCTTGAGGCTAGATTACTGCAATGCACTCTACGTGGGGCTGCCCTTGATGACTGTTCAGAAGCTACAGCTGGTGCAGAATGCGGTAGCCTGGCTCCTTTTGGGGACGAGTCGCCAGAAGTACATTACAGTGGTGCGCCGAAGTCTGCACTGGCTGCCTATAACTTTCCAGGCACAATTCAAGGTGCTGTTTTTTAACTTTAAAGCCCTAAATGGTCTGGGTCCCATATAGCTGAAAAACTGTCTCTTCTACCATGTCCCATTGCATCCTGTACAGTCAGCCGGGAGCACCCTCTTGCCGGTTCCATCTGCTACCTGTGTCCATGGGTGTGCAGGAGGGTGTTCTTGGTTGCTGCCTCCATTTTATGGAACTCTCTTCCCTAGGAGGTTCGCTTGAGCCCGAGTCTAAGCCTCTTCCAAGGCAGAGTAAAACCTTTGTAATGAAAAAAGCATTTGGCGGGCAGGGATAGGGGTTGGCTGGGTTTCTGGGTAGGGTTGTTGGGAGGGTGGGCTTTTATAGCTTGAATTATATTATTGTTATTGTTTTACTGAATGTCAGCTGCCCTGAGCCTTTGTGGGAAAGGTGGTGGATACATTTCAATAAATAAATAATAAATAAATAGGGCTTGCTTTAGAGAAGCATGCTGAGGATTGGAGCCACAGAATGCAAACTTTTTAAGGCAGCAGACATTCCTGTTCTTGTTCTCTCATTCTGTATTTCCCCATTTAGTACAATGGAGCCCTGGTGTTAGTTGGAGGGTTGGCTACTAGCCAATACCTGTGAAAAATCTGCAAGCGTATTCACAGAAAATGCAGTAACATTTTTCTAAAAACGTTTTTTAATGCCCACCTCACCCCAAGCTCTGTCCCTCAGCACACCCACTTCACCCCTGACCTGTCATCTCTGACCCCTAGTGCACCCATCTCATGCCGACATCTGAGCTCTGGTGCGCACACCTCACCCTCTAAACTTTGACCTACCTCCCTAGCACGTCCACCTCTTTGCCTGGACCTCCCACTTCTGACCTCCAGTGTGATTAGAAGTATCTGGAAAAATTCTTATACAGTGAACTGAACTGGCTATTATTCTAAACCGTTTTCAGAAATTTATTTAACTTGTGTTGTAATCTCTTATTTTAATTACCAAAATCCTTCTTTTTGGTTTCCATAAACAGACCTTGACTCTGAAAGCAATAGAGTTTCCAGTCTTGCTCCATCTATTTCCTTAGTCTCCAGTGAAAATGTATTGTTCCCACACATTTTTTAAGCAAATGGAGGAGGCAACTAGAGTTTTGACGTCATAAAGGACCACTTATACTATCTGATCTCTAGTAGTTTGACCTTTACAGCACTGGCCAGTGAAATCTCATTTTATGACTATAACAAACCAACCCATTACGGCATGAGTGGCTGGCTGCGTTTCCCTTCACCTGACCTTTTGGGTGACACCCACTCAGTCCCCCCCAACCAGGCAAACACACCAAGTAAAAGTAGCACAAGTCACTTCAGTATCACATGAAGTTCACCTTCACCTCTTAGCAACTTTGAACTGCAGGACGGGCGGGACCTCAGGTCAGGAGAGCTGGAAGTTGAATCTGCCTGACGCGCTCTACTCTCGGGTGATTTAAAACTACCGGAGGAACGGTAGGGTACCAGATACAACAGCCATCCCAGCTGCCTTGAGTGGGAACTGTTTGGCTCTTTTGCAAAGGGTCGATTAGCTATGGATTTAGGAGTCCAGCGGCTCCAGACTAACCAGCCCAGCTTATCACTCTGGAGACGAAGGGACAGAGCTTTGCGTCGGGCAAGGAGGGACAGGCACCCGTCCCAGCAGAGCGGGGATCCGGCAGTTTAGACGGGGAGGGAAAGCCCACGCGCTGAGATCGGGTCTCTTTGCTGCTCCGGGGGGCTGCGTGGGGTGGGGGTTTCCCGGCTTTGCCACCTCAGCCAAGGTGACTCAGCAGCGAGGGCGGCCGTGCTAGGAGGAGACGCTCCGAGTCGGCAGCGGCGCGGTGTGTTTCCAGGCAGGGATCCACCAGCGCCGGTTCTCTGGGAAAGCGGCTCGCTCTGCCCGGGCTGAGCGTGTGTCTCTTGCAGGAGGAGCGGAGCGGAGCCCCCGTGACCCGCGCCGGCAGAGCAGCCCATGCGGCGCCACCACTCTCCCCTGGTGACGGCGGCGGCGGCGGCGCTGCTGTTGCTGATGGCGAGCCTGCCGGCGGCAGCCCAAGCCCCCCCGGGCTGCCCTGCAAGCTGCCCGCCTGGTAGGTTCCAACTTGCTCGAGAGGAGGATCCGGGTTGGGGAGGGAGAAGGGCTTAATTGGGGGGGGGGACTTTTCAAGACTGGGGGGGGCTGAGCCCTGGGAAATATTTCCACTTAGGCGAGTGTACCCAGAAATGGGGAAGGCCGGGGAAAGGCTGATATTGGCCATTTCAGGGTTCGCAATGAAAACTAGACGAACCCGGCATAGTTTATTTGGCTTTCACTGGTGCCTTCTGTGCCCCATCCCCTGTGCTGGCCACCGTAACAATGAAATCACAAGAGCTTCGGTTTGATATGCAGTTGTAGAGCAAGAAGCTAGTCCGGCGAGTCGATGACTAGCTGGAGAGCAGGGTTCATTTCCCTGTTCTGTCACTTTCGGGGGCCATGGCTTGCGAGGCAGGTTTGAGCCCAGGCAATTCGGTTTTTTAATAAATTAAGCAGAGGGAGGGAGGGGGCAAGCAGTGCAGTGCAATATCTGCGGCTCATCTTCGGGTTCTTTCCCTCCTTTCCCAGGCTATTGGCTCAACACCAAAGAGTGTGGGAAGAGCAGAGGCCAACCCTGCTGCCTTTGTCCTAGGGGCTCCTTCTCCAGCACAACAAACGCCTATCGGAGCTGCGCCAGATGCCGGATATGCGAAGGTACAGGAACTGCTAAGAGGAACAGACTTTCAATAGCACTAAGTGCTAGATCCCAGCATGATGATGATTATTAATAAAAATATAAATTAGAGAGTCATTAACAGTCATTAATTAGAGAGACAGGTCCCTGAGAAGGGGTTTTGCAATCTAGGAGAGACAATGGAGGGTAGACCAAGTTTTTAAAAGGGATTGGATAGGTTCTTGGAGGATAGGTCCATTAATGGCTATTAGTCAAGTAGGTTTTGGGACTGTACTCTAACCTCTTACTGTTGGGGGCTGGAACAACGGGGAATGGATTGTATTGTGACCTGTTGGGTACTTCTCCCAAGAGACAGAGATTGGCTGCTGTCAGAGACAGGATGCTGGTCTGACCCAGTATGGAACTACTTATGTTTTTAAGGGAGTAGCTATAGAGACAGGCGATGCAGCTGTACCAGGGCCCATGAGCCTTGGGGTGGGGAGATTATGCTCTCAGAGGCAACTGTGGTTCCTGCTACTCAGAGGGCAGGGAAGGCAGAGGGGCCCCATTCCACCTTCTGCACCAGGGCCCTTCCAACCTAGCTACACCTCTTGGGAAGACGAGGTAGACGGGAACTTAGGGAGAGACAAGTATATATTCATGACACTGAAGTTGCAGGCTGGGGTAATATCCCACCAGTTCAGCAGAACCGGTTTTTAAAAGCTTACCAGAATACACGCAAGGCTTGCTTCCCGTCAGGGAATGCTTAGCGAACCCATTGTTGATTGGTTAGAATATCATCCCTTGTTGTAGGTGTACAAGCTTAGCTTAGTTGCGGGGGAGAAGGGAATCCGGAATGATAAGACGGTAGAGGGAGCATCTGGGAACAGCGTGTGGATGAGGAACTAGGGAAAGCTGGTTGGAAGAGGTAGGTTTGCTGGAGGGATTTGAAGGGACAAAAGGATGTTCAAGGAAGGAATTCCAGACATAGAGAGATGGGTTTGGGGAGCAGGAGAGGGTGATGGCAGAGAGGAGCAGAAAAATTCTAGCATGGGAACACAGCAGGAAAATGAGAGGGAGGTGCAAGGCCATGAAGAGCCTTGAAGGTGAAGAGAAGGAGTTTGTGCTAGAGGAGGAAAGGGGGCACTTTGCCTCCTGGGGAAATAGTTGCTGAGCCTTTGAAGCCAGTAGTGGCAAGTGCTGACCTCCACCTTGAGCACAACAGACGGCACATTATTGGTCTCCAGACCTTTGCTGGTGTGATGTGTTTAAGACAAACAGAATCAGGGTCCTGTGTTTGCTGCGCTTTCCCTATTGGGGGGGGGGGGGGGTACCAGAATGGTCCCTGATAATCCTATGACCCCAGACAAAAACATGTCAAGTACATCAGGATCATGACCCCACTTGGAGTCTTGACCTTCAATTTGGAAACCTCTGCTGTGGATTGACTCAGAGCTGTCAATCTACAGAGGGGCAGACATTCAAAAGCCCCCAGCACCACCATTGTGAGAACTCAGCTTTTGTATTTAAAAAATAAAAAATAATCTCCAGATGGAACCTGTTCCCATCAACTTTAATGATGAAACAAGGATAGCTCAATGCAAGCTAGCCTGAGCCAACTAATTGTACATGAATAATGGAGCCCCCTGCTGTTCACTATTGTCCACCATCCACAGCTGGAGCTGGCTTTACACAGCCTTGTATGGTTTTTTATTTTGGCCATGGCGGAAGCTAGAGCCGTAATAAATTTAATTTGAAGGCTTTACACAGTGTCAAGCTCTTCTGAAAAGCTGGCCACAGAGGACTTCGCCGTGTCTTCAGTTTTGAAAATCTGATCTGCCTCAATGGAAGCAGAGCGCTCTTGAAAATATTATTTTATTAGCAAGCATTTATATAGCACAAGCAATGTACCTGGCGCTTTACAAAGTAATTGAAGAGTGGAGAAATATCTTTCACAAACATCTCCTACAATGTGACGTTCCATGAGCCTTTTAAAACACCATACCTACTTACTTTGGTCCCCAAACACTTGGAAATGCAAAGGGAAGGGTAACACTGCTAACGTAGTACACAACTGTGTCCTCAATTTAGTAAAGATGCAAAACAGTGGTCATCAAAATTTTGGACCCCAGAATTCTGCCATGAACATCTTTGCTTGGGTAAAGTCCAAACTGTGTTTCAAAAGAAAGTTAAATCACTGCCAATCTATAAATAAGTTGTATCCACTGCATCTTTCTCGCCTGCTAAACTGGCCAACTGAACCACACAAAAGACCCCTTTACTAATTACAGCTTCCTATTGTAGTGTCTTGCTATAAAAAACTTGTCTCCTTCCGAGGTGTTTTGCAAATTGAGTGCTAGGTCTAATGTGAATCCTTCTTTGTTTGTTTCTAAAGGGAAGTTTCAATATGAAAGGGTATGCACCTCAACTGAAAACGCAAAGTGTAAATGTGTTGAGGGGTACCAATGTGATGGGGAAGACTGTTTGCAGTGTAAACAAATGCCTCCAAGCTGTGGACCTGGTGAACAGCCAGCTGAAGAAGGTAAGGCCACTGTTTTTCCAGTTCCAAAGGAAAAAATCTTATGTGATTTGCTGGCTCATTAGCACAGGCCTTGGTTCTTTGGGGTACTAGTGATAAAGAAAAATGCTGACAAAATTCTTAAACAACAGAAATATTCTCAGTTGGAAGTCTCTTTAAAAAAAAGTTATTCAATATAACATTTAACCATTCAAAGATTTCTACAGTGCATATGTGTGGATCTTACAGGGGTGGGGGTGGACACTCAAGGCGCTCCTTAGTATAGGTGAAAATATTCGTGTCTTGTGGGAAGGGATATAAAAACTCCTGCTTCAGGGTTTGCAGATCTAGCCAAGTTCAGTTCCCCAACCCAAATTGGCATATTCACAAATACTTATTAAAATCTGAATGCAAACCTAAGTCCTTGTGAGCATCTGCAGCAAACTTTGCATTTTGGTAGTTCAGAGGACAAATGGACCATTCACGGAAGTCATTTACAACTTTTGTCAATAAGCAGCCAATCAGAAACTACTGCATAACGGATACATTTAAACAAAATACACAATTGACAGTACCGAAAAATAATGAATCATAACATGCAAATAACCAACCTGGAAAACAGCAGAGATTGTTTTCTATTTCATGTTTTTTACATGTGAAATTTGCAAATACAAAACACTGTTGGCAAATTTGTGCCATCCAAATCATCCAAATTTGCTGCACATGCCATTTGAGCAGTATTTTGATCTCATTTCTATTAGGAATTAGAATAGAGAGATTATCCCCTATTTGCACAGTGCAAAGACTTGTCTTATACATTCTTTTCGGTGTTGGCCACTGCCAACGATAGGATGCTGGACTAGATGGGTTACTAATCTGATCGAATCTTGCGCTGCCTTACACTGTCGCCTTGTTAAATGATGTGTGTCTTTGTATCTATTGAAGGTTGCAAAAGTTGCCCTAGTGGGACATTTAACAATCAGACTGATGGTCGTTGCAGACAATGGAAGAAGTATGTACTTTAAAAAAAAATTTTTTTTTAAATCAATGCAGCTATTGGTCGCTTTATTACTTCCATATACAAACAGCATTTTATTTGTTTTACATATTTAAGGTGTCCTGCAGATAAGATCCAGGTCAATGGGACTAAGTGGAGTGATGTGGTTTGCAAATCTGTTTTAGAAAACCCGACTTCTCCCACAACTCACTTGACTCCGACCACCAGTTTTCTGTCAATTTCAGTTCTTGATGTCAAGCAAGGTGAGACATTGCTTAATCTTTTTTTTACTAGAATGCAACAGTTCCCACTTTTCGTGACATTAAATGATACGCTATAGTTCAAATGCTTATACCTGCACCACAGTGGTCCTTTGCTGTCTCCAATCATACAGAACAACATGTGCCATATTGCCCTGTGCCATAAAATCAGTCAAAAAGATAGCTCTCCCCAAAATGCCTTTTTATCTCGGAGGCGAGCAATGGCATCATAACTGGACAAATAAACATCACCAAGATCATATGTTGACATTCATCTATCAAATAGTTGTGCCATAGCTTTGAGCTGTCTGGCAGCCTCCTGTTAGTAAAACCTAATGGAACTCCTCATCTTCACACACGAACACATTCCCATCAGCAATGGGTAGATTGAGAAGGTGCAGCACAAAGGAAAGTAGCTCTAGATTTTTTGGAGACAATTCATCCAGTGTTCCCCACTGTAAGATGGTTTTGCTTCCCAGTGACTTTTGGAGAACGGTTTTTGTACCTTTTTTTTAGGGAAGGATACCCAGATGGCCACTGTCATTATCGTCCTCATTGTGACCGCAGTTCTGTTTACGGTGTTTCTGCTGCCTTTGTGTGTGGCATACTTTATTGTGTGGTACAAAAAGACAATACCTGCTGTATTCAAGAAAAGTAAGAACACTTTCAACAAACTTTCATTCATTAATTTGTGAGCAGGTGGGTGAGAGAGTACAGGTTCCCTCAGAGAATATTTGGGTCCAAAAATACATTGTTTGAACCACGATACTGTGCAAAGAATATTAGCTTTTACAGTCTTTAAAACTCACCCTATTCAGAGGACTCGCTAAAGACTTTGCATTCAGTGGGTAGAAGATGGTTTAGAACCTTCTTTGTTGGGGAAAAGAAAATAAGGTTAGTACATCAAGAAATCTCTGTGGTGAATATCATGACAATGATTCCAGAGAACTTTCCTTATTGGCACCAGGCAGCCATTGCTTAAGGAGGCAGAAATATTTATTCATTCAAATTTGTATCCTACCCTTTCCCTAAGGCTCAGGGTGAGTAACAATAAAACATAATAAAAATAGATAACATAGGGGGAAAAAAGCTCTACAAATTCCTATCCCCACCTGCCACGTTTGGCTAAACAGAAAAATCTTATGTTGCCTCTGGAAAACATTTAGGCTCTGACAAACTTCCAGGGGAAGAAAATTCCATAATACTGGGGCAGCCACTGAGAATGCCTCTCTAAACACCCTTGCTGTATGGACCCAGTGTGCAGATGGCACCTGCAACCACTGCTGGCTGAGCCCAAAAATAATTGGGGGAGGAGGCCTTTCAGATAGGCGAGGCCCAGGCTGTTTTAGGGCTTTAAAGGTCAAAGCCAGTAAACTATCGGTAGCCAGTGCAGACTCCGGAGCACCAGTGTAATGTCATGGCAGCCCACCTAACAAGTTCTGGGCTGCCGCATTCTGCACCAGCTGCAGCTTCCAAACAGTCATCAAGGGCTGCCCCGAGTAGAGCACATTGCCGTAGTCTAGCCTGAGGAATGAAAAGCTATTATGAACGCTCATCTCTTCTCCTCTTTAGAGTACATAACCCCCGAGCAATCTACTCAGGAGGAAGATGCTTGGAGCTGCCACTTTCCAGAGGAAGAACAAGGAGAAGGTAGTGACTGCAGTGAATCCACACAACTGAAAGCCGAGTCACTAGAGAAGATTCTTTGATGAGCCAGAACCCTCCCTTCCCCACAGAGCTGTATTGTGGTTTCCTCAACATGCACTTGACAGGAGACCTTGGGGACAAAATGGGGTGGGGAAGGTGTGGGGCTTGTAAGCTTCAAAACTAGGAACAACTGAGCAGTTTCATCAGTGTGGGATAAAGTATGCCTCTTCTAGAGTATCACCATCATAAAAACAAGACCAGTGCCTTTAAAATAAAAAATTTTTTTTAGCCTTTGCTAACCGCCCCAGAAATCTTGCTCCCAGCATATGAAGAAAAAATTGTTTTCATTTTAAAGATGACCCCAGGGAGTTCCATTAAAACTAAAGCAATATGACCTACTGTAGTGACCAAAGGAATGCAGGTATTTATGGGACCACAAAGCCAAACAGCTTTTGTTTCTTCTCTGCAGCAGGAAGCGCCCAAACTTTATCTTGTTTAAAATTTGAGATGCTTATAGCAATGGGTAAAGTCAACAGCCCAGATACAGTGCGAGCAGACATCATACAGACTTATGTCACCTAAAATGTCCAGTATAGTTCAGTCTGGAACTAGCAGGTGCTTAAAAACCTCATAGTGGTGTGATTAAAAATCGTAATAGAATTTCAGTTCTCAGGACCCCCTCACATCCCTGGCTAAAAGCTGGAACTCCATCTTACAACACGTCCTGCTATTCCAGTGTAGTTTAACTAGACACAGGAACAAGCCAGCGATACGAAACACCTCGCAACACTTTTTGTGCTGTCTGAATATCTGTTTCGTTGACTGGCAGTTGTAGTGGAAACGTGACGAGTTGTGGTTGATTTAATCAGTGGGAGGCACAGGACTGCTGTGGCTGGGTTACATCCTTTTGAACCAAAAATAATTGCCTTTAATCTTTTCAGATGTGTGACTACTGTATTTAAGTCACAGGTACAGTACTTGTAAAAACGATACTACTGACTGCATTTCTAATTTTATACATGGCTGAACTCTGAGGTAGGAAATGTTTTAAGTGCAGACTCTGTGCATAACTCCTCGATCCACCACCATTGCTTTCGATTTGCAAAATTAACCCTCTCCCCCCTCTCCTCCCCCCAATGTTTGCTTGGTTTAGGATACCAGTAATGATAGAACTATCGCAGCATCATAAATATTTATTTATTAACTAGGATCCAGAGCTTTTCTAAAAAGCTCACCTTGTTTAAATAGTTTTTTTTAAAGAATCCAGTCAAAACTGCTGCCAGACCCTTCTCTTGAGTGCTGTGCACTTGAACGTCTAGTCATAAGTGTGCCTCAAGAAAAGAATGAAAACCAGCGTCCCACGTAAACAGTGGCAATGTTGGGTTCCAGGGGTGGGGAACCTCAGACCTGGGGGCCAGTGTAGCCAGTGACAAGTTTTTAATTGGCCCCTTTTCCAGTTCCTGGATCTGGCCCTTGAATCCAGTTTGTGCCTCCAAGCACGGAAAGACTGAGCTCAGGTTAAGGAGGCAGAGATGAAGGCCTTCACACAAGGTTAGGGGATAGATCCCAAATCCGTGATCTGGGCCCTCATTTTCCTGAGCACCCCCCTTAAGCACCCCCGCCCCAACTTCTATGCAGCCCTCAGAGCTTGCACTCATTTTCAAAGGAGCTCCCGGGAGGGAAAGCACCCTCCCCCCCCCCCGGCTTTAAGCGGACCAAGCTCAATCAGAATCCACACATTCCATACGCAGCAGCAGCAGCATTATTGTAGCTAAGGTTCTTATTTTTGTAGCTAAACTCACTTTTGGTTTGATAAAATTTTATATAACCAAATGAATAAATGTCATGTGTGAGAAACTGGAAGCCTGTTACTAAATTCCTACCTGACAAATGAAATATATATTTTAGATGAATAAAAAATTATTTTTTAAAAAAAACGTTCCCACAGTTTTTCTGTTCGTTAAGGTGTTTTCATGCATGAGAATGAATGGCCTCCTGTAAGATTTTCAACTCTAAGACACAGCAAGGAAGACCCCCCCCCCCATAGTGCAGCTTAAGTGAAGACTTTTCATATACTCATAGAGTTAGAGGGCACCTCGAGGGTCATCTAGTCCAACCCCCTGCTTGGACGCAGGAGGACTACAGCTACAGCATCCCTGACAGACGGCTGCCCATCCAGAATCTTTTTGAATATCTCTGGCAATGAAGAGCCTACATCCTTCCAAGGCAGCTTGTTCCATTGCTACACAGCTCTTAATGTCAGGAAGTTTTACCTGATATTTAACCAAAATCTAACCCCCTTATAATTTCAGCCTGTTACTTGTAGTCTCACCCCTGTGAGGCAATGGAAAACAGTTCTTTGTCATCTTCTTTGTGGCAGCGGTTTAAATACTTGAAAACTACTATCATGTCTCCCCTTAAATCTTTTTGCTAGACTAAACATATCCAGTTCTTTCAAACTTTACTTGTTTTTCAAACCCTTTATCATTGTTGTTGCCCTCCTCATTCATAGGAATAACTTTTCAGATGTTAAGTAAGATGTGACCAAATTCTGCATACAGTCTTCCCTTTAAAGTCCGGTCCCCTCTGGTCAGTCAGTTCACAGCCTCAGAGTGCTGTTGGACCCTTACTGCACCTGGATTGTCAGGTTGCGGCGGTCGCCAAGAGCACTTTTCACCAACTCCGTCGGGCGAGGAGGCTGCAGCCTTTTCTTTCTGATTTAGAGCTGGCCACTGTAATCTATTCTTTCATCTCTTCGAGGCTAGATTACTGCAATGCGCTCTACGTGGGGCTGCCCTTGGTGACTGTTCAGAAGCTGCAGCTGATGCAGAATGCGGCGGCCGGCTCCTTTTGTGGATGAGTCGTTGGGAGCACATTACATCGGTGCTCTTAAGTCTGCACTGGCTCCCTATAGCTTTCTGGGCACAATTCAAGGTGCTGGTTTTGACCTTTAAAGCCCTGGATGGTCTGGCCCACACATATCTGAAAGACTGCCTGTCCTTCCACGTCTCATTGCACCCACTGCGATCAGCTGGGAGCGCCTCCCTGTGGGTACCATCCGTTAGGCTTGTACATACAAGGGCTCGCAGGAGGGCATTCTCCACTGCTGCTCCAGCACTTTGGAACTCCCTTCCCCCAAAGGTTCATTTGAACCTGAGCATCTTCCGGAGGTGGTGTAAGTCTTTTTTTTTTAATTTAAAAAGGTATTTGGTGGGTGGTTTGGGGGTAGAGGTGTGAGGGGGTTTGGGGGGAAAGGTGGTATTGGGTGGGTTTTGTGGAATTTTTAGGGGGTTTTGTATTAGTTTTAAATCTTTTTATGGATTGTAAGTCACCCTGAGCCTCTGGGAAGGACAGCATATAAATTTAAATAAAATAAATTAGAAAGGAAGAGGGAAATTTAAACACTTCACTCTTACATTGCGGGGCGGAATATGAAAACCAGAGTCAGTGACAGAAAGCAGCATTGGGTGGTACAGTGATTTTAATATTAATCAACAGCTGCCCTTCTAAATTTGTCAGCCTCTTGACCAATTTCCATTTTGAAAACGGATGCAGATGAACTGCTGTCACAATTTACTTTGTAGGTGCTTTTATGCCCTTCATATTTCAGGTATTAGTTTTACGAAAAGCACATGAAAAATACAAAAAGGAACACTTTAGGAAGTAGATATTTATTTTTTTAAAAAGAACAACAAAACAAGCCACAAATGCAAAGGGAAGTTCTGAACACAACTGGAGCCTTTCCTAAAAGGGATACTGTTCTTTCACACCAACAGACCTACTGAATGGCAGCATCTGCAACTACATTTCGTGCAGAGCGCAAGTAACAGAAAGTTGACATACACATTATAGAAAGTGCAAAACTATTAACATTTAACACCAGTTCAGAACTGCACGTTTTTGAAGTTCAGTATGCTACACTGTCAAAAGCAACACTTAAGGAAGAAGGTCATCATAAGTGACGAGTGTCCCCGTGGCAAATCTATTTCCAACATACCTCAGAAGTGTACAGCATTTAAATAAGTGCAGACAATAGTCATCTGTGAGCTGTGTAAAACAGTGATATCTTTGCCATGGTCTCAAGCATCTCTTACATTCTCCAGTATTGCTTTCCTGCACCGGTTTTAACGAGCTGACATACTGAAAGACCAGATTCTATCCTAGACCTCCCCCCAGCTGGAAGTATTGGAATGTTTGCTCATTACTCATTTAATACAGAATAGGAGACAGCTGAAAAGTCCCTTTCTGCTGAAGGATGTCTGGTAACTGCCCTCTGCAGCATCCCACACCTCCTCCAGCCTCTCAGGAGAAGTTTGTCTTTAGTTAAGGACACT
Organism: Sphenodon punctatus; assembly: GCA_003113815.1. Lineage (NCBI taxonomy): Eukaryota > Metazoa > Chordata > Lepidosauria > Sphenodontia > Sphenodontidae > Sphenodon > Sphenodon punctatus. The sequence goes on along the minus strand of QEPC01004358.1, from coordinate 4,823,504 downwards.
CCACGTCTTTTCAATTTTAGTTTCTTCAATATTTTCTCAAGCATTTTCAAGATTTTTCTTCTGAAAAACTGAAGGTCAACTAGCGGGAGGGGGGGAAGGGGGGGGACTGACCAAGAAGCATTGAGGAAAATGTTTTGTGCCCAACCTTGCTTCAGCTTGTGCTGATGTCTTGACTCTGCACGATTTACAATGAAGTTGACGTACCCATTCACATCACCACTAAATTAGACAAGGACTGCATAGTGCAACTGCAGTACAACCGTCTGGCAACAGTAGTGTGGCTCAGTAATTCATAATGGCACATCTAGTTGCTTGAAGCATTTTGCTTCCTAAGCAGGGCCCCAATTCTCCCACAGAATTTCCCCCCCCCCCTTTAATTCTGTGGGTTTGTGGGCCCAGACCTCCCTTGTCCGGCCTTGGCCCTCCTCCTTCCCCTACCCCACCTTCAGGGTGGGACTGGGCTGAGTTGTGGGGGGGGGGTTGCCTCTGGCAGCACAGCCTGAGCCTGACATGTCAGGGTCTTCCTCTGCGGGCACCGCCTGATGATATGGCAAGGCCCTGCACATCAGGGTTGGGCTGCGTTGCGCTGCCGGAGCCACTTCCCCCCGTCGCCAGGTGAGCCCCCCGGATCCTCAAATCACCCGGCCTGCCCGGCAGCAGGGAAATCCCAGTGTAGCAGCTGTGCTGGGTTCCCTTGCTGCAGAGTGGGCCAGGTGAGTCCCTTCTTCCCCCTGGGCTGGGGTGTGTGAGAGTGTGCCTGGGGTTGCCTCACCCACAACCTACCTTGCCTGTGGCCCCTCCTCCTTCCTCCTCTCCCTCCCCAACTTATCCAGCTGGGAATGTTCCTGGCACGGAATCTCCTCCCTTGGACACAGGAAGGGAAATATTCTGCACAGGGGGAGGGAGCGGGGGAGGAGATTCTGCGCCAGGAAGAGATTTCTGCAGGAAATCCATGCATCGTGGTTGCACATTTGACTTGGGGCCCTGTTCCTAAGATTTCCCCCCCCCAAAAAACTGTGTCACATTGAGATTTTCAGGCTCATTCCTAATTGTATTAACAGCAACAAATTACTATTCTTGAAATTTTACAAGAAACAAATTGCAGACTGGCTGTTAGGACATTCATTCCAAGGACCTGTAGGATCGATAAACTTTCCACACACCCACCTGAGCTGCAGTTAAAGGCTTCACCAAAGGAATAAAGCCTAACCTTGACCAGAGAAGGAACTACACTATGAAGATCTGGCCACTGGTAATGGGGCCAGAGGGAAGAAGACAAGTCTGACCAGAGCCATGGCTGTGGTGACAGAGGAAGTAAACAAAGTCCTGAGAGGCTCACTGTTGCTTACATCCTTCCTTCTTGTCCCTGGATTTTTGGCGGCCTAACTTTTCAGAGTGACGTTTGGTTGCAGAAACGAAGGCAGGTTCCATGGTGTCATCCATATAATCGAAGAGACCATCGACTGGGATAGTGTGTGACTGGGCAGCAGCTGAAAGAGAGAGAGAAAAAAGGATGGACTGCTCCAGCTACCGATAGCACCTGCAGCTTAGTTCTCTTGCCTTTTCTAGCTGCCAGACAATTCCTCATTTCAGAAAGGCCATTGGGGACGTTCGGAGAGTTAACATATGAACTTCATCCGTCTGTTTGCAAATAAAGTCTTTAAAGACTTCACATGTGAAAACCGCTTCAAAATGTGCCACTTTTTCCCATTTAAAACCCGCACAAGCAGTGCAGCACTGAAGGAGAGTATAAGAGACTTGTGTCCAAAGTCCAGTACTAGAACAGCCTACCACCCCTCTAGGACAGAAGCAACACTTTGTTAATAAAGAACCAGATTTCAGTACCCATAGGCAATGGTGAGAATAAAAAGCTAACAGAAACCCCAGCACCACAACAGGATGAACTAGAATACGGGTGGCCAAAGTTCCCAAGCTCAAGAGTTACATACCAAAATCTTCATATGGCTGAGTGCCACACAACACCCTGCTCCCCCCCTTTGAAGCATTTCCTGGGCTGAAGTTTGCCCCCTCCATGCATCTCTTGCTTTACAATTGGCTGGTGGAGCTTGTGTTCTGCTATGCTCCCGGCTGCTGAGATTCTGAGCAGCTGCGATTCGGGTGCAATGAAGTAAGATACAGGACCATTAAGGCACAGGAGCACTTCTGACTGGCCTTGGCCGAGGACTACACTTGAACAATCTGAGAACCACATGCGGCTTCTGAGCCACAATTTGGTTACCCCTGGATAGACAGGTTCAATAAAGATACTGTAGTAGGTCTGCAAGGAGACTGAGGTACTTTTTAAATGGGCTGCGGCTGGGGGGGGGGGCACCGCTGCGGGGG
>QEPC01004358.1:4790806-4803437 GCA_003113815.1 Sphenodon punctatus | reverse complement strand
GGGGCGTGGAATGACTAAAATAAAATAAAATAAAAAATAAAACAGAAGAGGAAGTGGAACAACAGGGAGGGAGGCTATTGGGACTCAAAGGATTGGGTGTCAGCTATGGTAAATGGATTAAATGATAAGACTGCTCCCCCTGGTATACCATCAGTCTTCTGAATCAGTTATTTCACTCAGAACCTTGTTGCTGTAACTATTTCTAATTCCTCCTGTCATTCCACCCACTTCCTTGATCCTGCACACACTTTGTATTTTTCCCTATCATTACAGCCATTCCACTTACTGCATGTGGTGCCTTCCTCATTACTTCACACCCTCTTGCCTTCCCCATGTACTCCCAGAGATGCAGCTGTGTTGTATTATTTCACAGTCACTTAATTGGATGTTGGAATGACAATAGTATTTATTTAGAAATCGGCACTGCTGTTGCCTCCATTTCTTCCAATGGCCATTCCATTTTATTAATTTCAATGCATACCCAACTTAAAGTTTAAATTAAACATTTGTATACAACTGTACCCAGCATCACTGTGCTCTGGGAGGGCAGTGGGGGCTAGGGTTGTGACACATTACTCAGCTGTCCCATTCGCCCCAACTGAAATGAAAGAATAGAGGAAATGGAGGGGATGAGGGGCCAGCTCACGCGCTCCTGTCCCCAGCTTCAGAATTGTCCCCAACCTGCAGAGGAAGAGGATTGGGGCTGAAAGACGAAGGCAACGCGTGGGTGCATGGAACCTAAGTTGTGAGTACAATACATAAGGCTGTACAACGTCTTTACTGTTAACATGGTATGGAAATTAAGGCAGGAGCCTTAACTTGCAATTCCCATGCTTTTTAGTGCATTATTGAATTTGCAAGAGCCTCAACTCTTCTTGTAAACCGGAGGTTTTTTGACTACAGAATATCCAATTTTTTTATTAAATACAAAGTGTCCCCCCCACCCAAAACACCCTCCTGTCCTCGCTCCCCCCACACCCAAAGCATCCCCTCTGCCCTCACTCCCTTACCTCCCCCACACCCAAAGCACCTCCCGCCCTCGCTCCCTTACGCTCCCACACCCAAAATGCCCCCCTATACTCAAAGCGCCGCCACCACCCTTGCTCCCTTCCCCACCACCCTCGCTCCCTGGCACCCCCAAAACACCAGACACAATTGCCCCAAGCCCCTCTTTGGGAAGGGAAAGACAGAAGAAGAGGCGGCGAGCAGCTCCTCTTCAAAGGCTAACATGGGATTTTCCACATCCCCATAACTTTAATACTACTAATCAGATTTACAAAGAAAACCCCAAGGGCACCCCCTGGCAGCCTCCTTTAATTTTTTAAAAGGCTAATTCCTTCTCCCTACCAACACTCAACCCCTCTACCCTGCCCAGATTGAGACAGTCTGACTAAATGAAAGATCAGTCTTGAAAGCGCAGTTTTCAAACTGCGATATCTCAGCTTTTAACCAACTGATTCAACTGAAACAGTCACAGCATGAACCCTTTACCCCAGTGATATTCCAAAACAAATTTCACAATTCTAACTTTGATCATGCCAATTTTAGAACAAATACAATGTTGGGGCTTTATAATGTAGCGTGCAACGCACCTTAACTATTAGAGCTCCCCAGTGCGAATAATTCTAAAGTCTTACACGTTTTTTCCTGTGTAACCACTCTCTCTTTTACTTTTATACTTTGTATGTTGTTCATGTATTTTCATTCCTATTTGCAGTGATTTCACACTTTAGATTGTTGTGTTCACTGCAAGTAGGAATGATCATCAGCTAGATGATCCTTGACTCAGTATGGCACTTACGTTCTTATGTTCATTTGCTCAATTATAATGATTCATTTTAACCTTTTAGTAAAGATCTTAAACTTCATATCTTGAGACTAGCCTGGTTCTTCCTGGAATAGGAGAAAAGAGAGAATACTTAGATTGGCTCCCTTATCATACCAAGAAAGCAAAAAAGGAGCAGCAAGCTCCTCCTATTTGATGGTAATCTCTCAGGAAAGTCTCCTTCTTCTTATGCAGTTCTTGCCATCCCTACATTTATAAAACACGCTGACGACGTACAAGGACCACATTGACTAATGCCCAAGAAAAAAAAAATCAGGGGAATGGGAGCAGCTTGAATCTAGCTTATTACCTCATCCTGAGCCACCTGGGCTGCTCGGTAGTCATCATTGCGTTCCCGATTCCTCTTTGCTCTCTGTACAAGAAATCAGAAAGTCTGCTGAAAGTTCAACAGTAGGAGACACCAGCAGAAAACAGACAGCACTAAAGCCTCAGAAAGAAAGGTGAAATAGAAGAGGACAGCTACACTATTTCTATACAAAATGACACATTTCTTTAAAAATTCATTTTATGTATTCTGAGATACTGAAACTGGTTTAAGATGTAGCCTTATGATAGGCGTCATACAGACCCAAGAGAATGTGCATGGCACATGGTTAAGATCAGTGGTTTCCAAATTTTTCTTTGCAAATCTTAAAGGCTCATCCTGGGCCAAGGGCTGCCCACACGGGCCAGCACGTTTGTTCAGCCCCGCCTACCCACCCCATAGGGCGGGGGCCACCAGGTCAGTTTGCCATGGCTGCACATCATGGTGGGGTGCTGGGACTGGGGCAAGGCTGATCACCCAGCCACCCACTGTGCTCCCCCCTACTGAAGTCGTGCAGGCAGTGGAATGGCTCTCCTAGCTGCCGCTCGCCGACCCGGAGAAGAGTGGCTACAGTTTTCCACCCGGTCCCCGGAGCTGCCCTGCCGCCTGCGCACTTGTTTTTACCCATTGCCTAGCTCAGCAGGGATCTGCTTGTGATTTCCCGGTGCATCACGTTTGCTAATTTAGAGGGTTCAGCCTGAGAACAACTCTGCTGCTGCCAAAAGATCCCTCTTTGCCCAGGGTATACCTACAGTGCGAGTTGCCTCCTCCTCCTGCAGTCTCCGAGCTAGTTCTTCATCTTGTTGTAGTTGCTTCTGGCTCTGTAGATCCAGCTCCTCCATTTGCCGGTTCAAAGAATCAACACCACAAAGCAGCTGGGCATTCTCATCTGAACAGAGCCGCAAAAATCACAAGCGTCAAACATGAGTGAAAGCAAAACTTGGGATGAGGTTATCAGAAGCAAAGCTGTTCATAAAGGAACCTGCTACCAATAGGAATTTTCCTAGCCACAGCATTCTAGACAGAAATACAGTCAGTGTTGATACATTGCAGGATATGGTCCTGCAGGGCAGTTACACAGTTTATGCAGGCATTAAAAAAAAAATCTAAAATATTTTTGCTCTTAAAAGAAACACTCTTTGGCTTTACAGACCTCTCATTCTCTGACCCTTTTAAATGTTTTTATAAACAGAGAAAATGAGTTTGACATCCTGAGTATGTCCCTCTTACCTTTCTGCTTGTTGGGTCACCTGTTCTTTTAATTAAAGGAACAGAAAGTCTTGAGATGAATATTCTTCCCTCACAGCCCCCACTAAACCAGGTACTCCATGACACCCGATTCCCTACAGCTGTTCCCAAAGCCACAACGCACCTTGCCCTGGTACTGAACGTGTGATGATTACAAGGAAAAGCTTTCTGACAGTGAGATGTTTGAAGATAAGAAAAAGCCTGCTTTGGGGACTGGCCAAAGGGCTATTACTTAGCACATTTTGAACAAGACTACAAGCTACAGTCAGGAAGTCATCCTTCCAGAGAATGAACAGGAATGGTTAATGAGACATAATTAATTGGTATTAACAGGCTGAAAAGCAAAAGCATTCCTTCTATTGGGACTTGTCATTTGGCATCAGAAGCTTCCAGCTTTTATTGTCCATTTGCCTGGCTAGGGTTAGACCCACAAGCTCATTAGAAATGCAAAAGGAGATTACTCTCCAGTATGACAGCTGGTACCTGAACTCAGGCCTTGGCTTCCTTTCCTACAGGAAGGAGAGGAGCGATAAAGCCTGCTTTGGTTCTGCTGTGAGACCTGCCTTCTCCTGTCCCTGGAGTTCTGTTCAGGGCAGTCATTGTTAACTGGGATGGATGGCCTGGATTTTTCCCTAGAAGATTTGCAGCACTGCCTCCTATACTCCTTTTCACCTTGTGCTCTCTGATTCCTTGACCTGCTGCCACTGAGCCTAAACTCCCCGCCTCGACTGTGAGGGCCTGGCTTCCTTTCAAAGTCTTCAGGGCAGTTTCTGGAGTCCATGTCCAGAATTGGCTTGTAGTCTGTAGTCCTCTTCAGAAAGAAGTTCCTGAAAGATGCATGCTGCCTGGTGTGAAGACATTTTTCCCTAGTAAGGTCTCTGGGGACATTTCTATCACAGTCTGGATTAATGCTACTAAAATGTCCTTTTGTATGTTTGCACATATGGTCTTGTTCTGATTTGCACCATCCTCTCCTGCTGCCAGCTGCATTCGAGTTGTTACTGTTAACTTTACGGCAGAAGCAATAATCTTTCTCCGCCTCCTCTTCCTCAGTGTCCATTGCTCTCAAGATGCTCTGGTCACGTGAAAAGTTGTCATGCTCTTGTGTATACATGCAAATATAAAGTGGAGGTTAGTAAGGGTTACACAGCAGAGAACAAACAAGCTCTCGCAACGGCCTTGTTCTGCATAGACAAGCAAAGAAAGAAAAAAAAAAGACTGGTTAGGAATGGCATGATATTTTCTCCGTCTGGGTCCATCCCTAAGAGCTCCTCTTTGCTGTATGAGTAAGGCTCATGATCGCAGATACAAGCCAGTCCTCTACTCCTCTCTCTCTAAAGCCACCAGATCCAGCTCTTCAGGATTTTAACAATGTTTACTGTTGCTAAAAGGAAGGGTGGGGGGACTTTTTTGGCATAGGAAGAGGAAGAAATACTTTCAGTTTTTAAGAGAGGCAAAAGCAAGCAAGGCATCTTAAAGCCAATTAGAAGAAATAGTGTAACAGCTCGAATGCAAAGAGAGGCAAGAAATACGGTGAAATGCCAAGAATCAGAAACGTTTCAGCAGTTTTAGAAAGCTAGGATCTTTTCCTCTTGTTTTAACAGTACTATGGTCACTTTTACATTCTCTTCAGACCAATGTCAGGAGAGATGTGGCTTTCTTTAGCAATTATGAGTTTTACAAAATAATTCCCATGATGAGACCTTTGCCATAAAGTTTTATGCTTACTGTACAACTACAATGGACTTAAATATATGAAAAAGCCACCAAGAATCAATTTGGAATTGGAGGAAGTAACAGACACTAGAGAAAAAGGAGATACTGATTCAAAACTGAACTCAATTGTCTAAAGATAGCTTCAATTACAAAGTAAATGTTCTCCTCCCCCCCCCCACACACACACTCTCCACCCACTTAAACAAGACAAAGTGTGCAACTACATCCTTGAATGCATTCATATATTCCATACGATTAGCAGGTCAGGTCACGTTTTAGTTCTGTCTCTACCGCAGACTTGTTGAGTGGCCTTGGTTAAGTCACCTTACCTTTGTGTTTCAAGTTTTCCATCCGTAAACTGAGTGCAATAACAATACTTAGGGTGCTAATAGAGGAGTCAGTAGCCCACATCAATCTATTAGGTTTTTGCCTCCATGGCAACGTGGCGACCACCCACTGAACACGGAGTCCCCGCTCATGGCAGGGTCTCATAACATGCAGAGTCCGCCATTCAGGCAAATGCAGGGTAATTGGATATATGTCTGTGTTCCATCAATTAAGTTGTGCGTAGCGTACACACATACAAGTCCACCAGCACCACAGAGCTGCAGGCGAGAAGCCCAGAGTGTTCCAAGTAGCGACCACTTCCTGCTCCTCTCTCTGCTCTGTCACCTTAAAAAGCCAACACATGCCAAAACCCAGACATATGTTGCCCCATCTCCTCCTGGTTTGCAGCACATGCCCAATACTCATTCTTCAGAACCTGTTGCCTTCTCCAGAGCAACTGCTACAGTTAATGGTAAATTAATGCACTGGGGGGTGGGGGGTGGGGCTGCATTTACACAGCTGCATGATAACTGTTTATTGCTACCTAATTATGTGGGGTTTTGTTTTGCATTAGTGTGTTCACAGGTCGCCAAGAGAGCTGGGACACAGCCGGGGGGGGGGGGGGGAGGAAAAAAACAGAGTGGGCAGTGATCACAGGAAGAGAATTGCGTGCCGCGGAAATCCTGCGGCAACTGCCCAGTAGCAATCTAGGCCAGGTGCTCGTTCTCACTTCCCTTTGGGTGGGAAGGGCAGCCATTAGAGTAGGCGAGAAGGGCGGGTAGATGGAAGTGGAGTGGGATGGTCTGAACTACTGGCTTTCCTTATTGCCTTGCTACAGGACTGCCACTGCAACAGGTAGAGACCGATCCCCAACAACAACCCCCAGTGGAACCAGGACCTGCGCCATTCAGAGGTCTCATCTTGCCATGACAAGGCTCGCCTGGACCATTCCACGCAGGAAGGAACAGATCATTCCAGGCCCAGGCAAGGATTGCAATCCTCATCAGGGCCAAAGTTAGGAATTTTGCGACCCTAAGTCCCTCTCAGGCTGTTGCCCCCCAGCCCCACCCTGCCCCCAAGCAGCACAACACCACACACACACACACACAGAGGGCGGGAGGGGTGAGGGGCTCATCACACTCACAACACACACATGGGAGGGGCAAAGGTCTCATCACACTCACAGCACACATACATACGAGGAGGGGTGAGGGTCTCAGCATACTCAGAACACATACACACACGGGGGAGGGGCAAGGACGGTCTCATCACCCTCACTCACAACACACACATGGGGGAAGAGGGAGGGTTGAGGGGGCTCACACAACTTCCCCCAGCCCTGGCCGGCACCCCCCCACGAGCTGCCTGTCTGTAAAGGGGCCTGGTCCCTGGGCGGTCCATTCCTCACCCGGCCAGCACTTGCCTGCAGGGCTCCCGAGTTTGAAGCAGGTCTGGCGGCAGCCTGACTGTCCCAGCCGGTGCTGGGCAGGCACTCCCGGGACTGGGTCTCAAGCGGCTGCTGGGGCCACACCTGGGCCTCAGGACCGCTCCGCATGCTCACTGGTGGGTGACTCCTCCTAGAGTCCCCCCTCCCTCCTGCATCCGGCCCACCCGCCCAGGGAAGCAGGAGGAGGAGGCACCACAGGCAGTGCAAAGGAACTGTTGTGCTCCTCCCACCTCCTCGTGCAGGTCTTCTTGCATGGCACGTGGGGAGGTTAGCCAGCTGAGTCAGTTCCTGGCCGTGCGCCAGCTGGCAGCAGCCATTATACCCTACGTTGCACAGGCGCAGAAGCATGGGAGCCAAGCCACATCTCTGCACCTGGGCAGCCAGGGCTTAATGGCCAGGGGCCCAGTACCAGCAACCACACTCTAGGGGACGGGAGCGGGGGGAGGGAGGCTGCCCCAATGTCCTGAGATCCCACAGAGGGCAATCAAAGCAACCAAGCCGCCACAGCCTGGCTGGGGGAGTGCAGTGTGATGAAACTGGGGTCGTGTGACCCCGATTCTGCCAGCCCCTACAAAGCGCGGACCCTAATCCTGGGCCTAGTGGGCCTTGCCCTAAGTCCAGGCCTGACATGCAATCCTTGTGCTATCATGTACTATTGTATCCCCCTCACAGGAGACTCTAGGTGTCCTCCTTTGACCACGTTCAGCGCCACTTGGCCGCTGCTAAATAAGGAATGTACTATACAATATATAATAGTATATATTTTATAATCAAAATTATTATTAAAGATAAGAATGTTTGAACAAATTAATATCTACTCCATTCTTGTCCTCCTCAATCTCTCTGCCGCCTTTGATACGGTCGACCATAGCCCCCTCCCTTGGTTTCCGGGACTCTGCTCTCAGCTGCTTCTCTGTATCTCTCAAAACTGCTCCTTCAATGTTCTCTTGCTGGCACCTCCTCTATGTCGGTCCCTCTCCGTGGGAGTTCCCCAAGGCTCTGTCCTGGGCCCTCTTCTCTTCTCCCTTTACACTCTTTCTCTGGGTAAACTCATGGCTTCCAGTACCACCTGTATGCTGATGACCATGCAACTCTCTCCACTCCTGTGCTCTCCTCCTCCATCCAGTCTCGTATCGCTGTTTCGCTGACATCTCTGTTTGCATGGCTCGCTGCCATTCAAGTTTAATATGGCCAAGACTGAACTACTAATCTCCCCTCCCCCCTCAAAAAACATTCCGCTCCTACTTCCCTCTCAGTTTCCATTGAGGGTGTCGCCATCCAGCCAGTCCCTCAGTCGTGTAGCCTGGGATTCCTTTATGACGCCTCCCTCTCCTTTATGCCTCAGATCCAGGCTGTTGCCAAATTCTGGCATTTTGTCCTGTATAATATTACTAAAATCCGGCCCTGCTTACTGTTGCCACTACAAAAACCATAGTCCACCCTCTAGTCATCTCTCACCTTCTTGACTACTGTAACTTCCTCGTTGGTCTCCCCTGCACTGATCTCACCCCCCTGATCTCCATTCAACGTTCTGCTGCCACATCTCTCTACAGGAACGCATTCTGCACAAGCTCATCTTCACCTTCACCTTCAAGGCTCTTCATAGCCTTGCTCCCCCATATCTCTCTGCCACCACATTCCTGCCCAGGAGCGTCACTCCTCCTCTGCCTCCCTTCACCCTCATCTGCTTGCGACTCCCTTGCTCTTCTAAACGTCTTTTACACTTCTCTCTTACTGCCCCCCATGCCTGGAACTCCCTCCCTGGATGCATTCGTTCTGCTCCCTCCCTTCCAACTTTCAAATCCCTCCTGAAAACCTACCTCTCCCGTCAGGCTTTCTCTGGCTCATCATGAGTGAAACTGCATCCTCCTCCTTCCTCTGAACCTCTTCCCTGTAAGTGACGCCACTTTCAGACCTGCGCCTGTCCCGCTATTTGGGCTGTGGGGGGGAAATGCACAGCCTGAATATGCACAGGGATTGGCCGGTCTGAAAGGAGCCCTCCCCACGCGGCTTTGCCGGCAGAGACGCGCAGGGATGCAGAGTTCGATTTCCTGCTCTGTGGGGGGAGGGGGGGAGGGCATTTCTGAAAGTAGCCTAAGTTAATCACGTGCATCTGCATCTTCTCAAACTCATGAATGTATCCCTGTCTCTCCTGATGTTCACCTCTTCCTCATCTCCCCCTTTCTTGTCTCTTAGATTGTAAGCTCCTTGGGGTAGGGACTTGTCTGTAACTACTGACTGTACAGTGCCAGGTACATCACTGGCGTTATATAAATAATAATAATAATAATAATAATAATAAATAATCCAAAGTTCCACTTAAATAAATGCATAATAGAGGGATGGAATTTGGAAAGAAATGCGGGGGGGGCGTTTGCACCAAAAATAGGGGAGAGTCCTGTGCCATTCACTTGCACCTACAACGTGCACTTACGTGCTTATTTTGGGAAAGGTGGGAGGTTTGGGGGAGTGGGGGCAGTGGAGAATGGCATAGCGGTAAGCTGCTCTTGGGGCTGCGTGTGGAAAGGGAAAGAAAAAGGGTACAGGGAAGGTGAGAAAGGGAAGTGGAGACTGTGGAGAACGGCAGTATAGCATAGTGATAACTGCTTTGGAGGCTGGGGGGCCCACAGTAGCCGACAGCACGCCTGTGCCTCTGTGCTTCCTATTGCTATTCCCAGACCTGCTTAACCTGAGAACGCCAATAGGAACATGCAGAGCTCACCTGCAAATGTCAACAGGGAAAGGAAAGGACAGGCAAGAGCATGGATGGGCCAGAGAAAAAAACACTGACAGACTCGAAACATTTGTAAAGGATGAGGCAATGGGGCATCCTGAAGCCGGAGACACTCGGCGTCTCTCCATGAGAACAGCACTTTCCCCCAACAGTTTGTGCTTTTTTTCTTTCTTTCTTTCACCCAGACCAGCCTCTCAGTAGGCACAGTCATGCGCAGGGTGTTGGTGACTGAAGCGGCATCTCCTTACAGGTACCTCTCAGTGCACATCCGCTCCCTTTGCAGGGCTTTGATCCTGGTCATTGCAGTCTGGGGACGTCAGAGGAAGGAAAGGGCACAGCAGGAGCAGCTCCTGCGTTGTGGTGTGCTCCGCTACCCTGGCCACAGCTTGAGGGAGTGCCCGTCTGTGCCTAGAAATCTCATTGAGCCAATGACAGCATGTGGTTTGGATCTGCTGGACTGCTCACAGGTTCTGCTTAGCAACAGCTGGAGCGCGATAAGGAGCACCATGGAAGTTCTCAGGATTCATGTCTTCAGGCCAGGCATCCGTGATCTCCGAAGACCACGTGCCAAAGGTTTTAAGAAGTTTAAAAAGCTGGGTTGCCTAGCTAGGACTGTCTGCGCGGCGCACGTGAGCACCGTACTTACCGTACTTTTAATTTTTACTTCTGCTTTCAGTATAGGCACTCAATAAAGTATGTAATTTGCTCAATAAACTCTACATTCTGTGCACAGCAAAAGGCTAGTTCCAGCCGCCAAGTGCTGGCAGGTATAAAACCTAGGTATTGACTCCTGTGGATGGGCGGGGGTAGCAGGCACTGGACCGCCTCCCAGAGTCATAATAGCCCAGAACAAACAAACAGCTGGGACGGCTTCTTCCCACTGCGGCTGCACGTCATGACGGGGCAGCAGGGGCGTAGCAAGGCTGGGGAGGGCCCAGGCTCAGCCCACAATTATGCCCCCACAAAGGGCGACTCAGAAGTAAAATAAATAAATAATCAAAAACAAACCAGTGTACAGAATAATTAGAAATTCCCAACCTGATATTAACTTACTGAGGGTGTGGGGCTGCTAGTACCAGCCCCTACCTCGTTTCTGGCTATGCTGACCCCAATGACAGACTCCATCCGTCGTGTCCTCTCGCTGCCTCCCGCCCCAGTCAGGCTTTGTCCCGGGCACAGAAGGGCTTGCTTGGGTGGTCTGTGGTTGCTGATGTGAGAAGCTCGAGGTGCAAGAGCTGAGAGTTTGAGTGTGGGTTGCAGGTGGGTGGGAGAGGCTGGGGGAGTTGGAGTGAAGGGTGCAAGTGGGACGGGCTGGGGTGTGAGGGGGTGGGGGAGTTGGAGTGGGGGATTTAGGTGGGAGGAGTTCAGAGAGATGGAGCGTAGGGTTGCAGGTGGGAGGGAGTGGGGTGCAGGACAGCTGGGTGGGGGAAGATGGGGTGTGGGGTTGCAGGTGAGTGGGGCTGGGGTGAAGGAGGGTTGGATGTGGGGTGCAGGTGGGGTTTAGCCTCCTGGGAGGGTCTGGGTGAAGGAGGGTTAGGTGGAAGGAGATGGGGGTGCAGGTGAGAGGGCCTGGGGGGGGAGATATTTATTTATTTGAGATGAGGTGGGAGGCTTGCATATGAGAAGGGCTGGGGTGAAGGAGGGTTGGCTGGGGCAGATGTTGTTGCAGGTGGGGTTAGGTGGGAGATGGGGTGGGGGCTGCAGGGGTAAGAGGATGGGGTGTAGGAGGATGGGTTGGATGGGGTGGGCAAGAGGTGCCAGCTGGAGGGGGATGGAAGGAGCAACCATGCACCAAGGGCACATGGAGGGGGGCAGGGCAGGGTGCATGTGCGCCTGCCGGCCAAGGCAGCGTACCCTCTGCAAGTGCAGCAGCTGTTCGGGGAGCTTTCCCCTACCAGTTCCGCCACGTTCAGGCAGCATCCGGACCCCAAGCGCCAGCTGCACAGTCAGGCAGAGCTCCCGGGCGGTGGAGCCAGGCAGAGGTGAGGGCATTTCTCTCCTGGTTCCTCTCTCCTGCCTCGGCTTGGACTCGTCACTCAGAGGTAGAGGCTCCCTCCAGGCTCTGACTCCGAGTGACACGTCCAAGCCACTGCCAAGCTGAGGCAGGAGAGAAGAGCTGGCCTGGGCAGACTCATTAACTTTCAGCCAGCTCGCCCGATAGCTACTCGGGATACTGGGAAGGAGGGGGCTGGTGGGCAAAGTGTGGCAGGAAAGAACGCCTGCCCATCTAGGAGGCTCGTTGCACTAAACCTGCGAGTGGGGGCTGCCCAAACGCACAAGAAATACACGCAGGGGCTGCCCATTTATTAAGGTCTACACACTAAAGTGTGAGTGGGGGCTGCACAGACCAAACACGGACTCCAGTGGGCTATTATCTTGTTTGTTAACACCCGTACTCAGTTACTCCGTGTGGTTTTGTGAAGATTAGCTAATGTCTGCACAGTTCTCTGAAGACGTTGCACATTATACACGGTAACTATCATTATTATGTTAAACAGCTCATGAGATTGCCTCCAAGCCATGCACACGTAGCACTCAGGGGGATTTCAGCTATGTAATGATCAGCTTTCATCTCAGAGAATTGTTAGATAGTACCACTCTTATTACAGAAAGAAATAGCCTCAGAGATTTGTGCATTGAAGGATACACTTGGATCAGTCTGCCTTTCCTTAGTGCAGAAAAGCATTACAGTCTGGGAAAAGGGACTAATCATTCCCCACCTTTGGGACTCTGCCCTGAGCTGGTGCCTCAAGGAGATATTATGTGACTTCCTCTTAGAGTGGCAAGATATTATTATTATTATCAGCATCAATGTACCTGGCGCTTTACAAACTAATTGAATAGACATAGTCCCTGCCCTAGGGCTTGCAACCTGAGAGACAGGGGTGGGAACAGAGGGAGAGACAGGAGTGCAACATTCACGAGGATGCAAGGTCCCAGGTGCACGCGCTTGGCTTGGTTACATCAAAAATGATGGCTGGTTCATACCCATAAGATATGGGTATGAAC
>QEPC01004358.1:4721613-4759171 GCA_003113815.1 Sphenodon punctatus | reverse complement strand
ACTCCTAACATTCTGTTTGCTTTTTTGACTGCTGCTGCACACTGGGCTGAGGATTTCAGTGTATTGTCCACAATCACTCCCAGATCCTTTTCCTGAGTGGTAAACTCCCAGCTTAGTACCCAGCACTGTGTACTCATAGTTTGGATTATTTTTCCCTATGTGCATCACTTTGCACTTGTCCACATTAAATCTCATCTGCCATTTAGATGCCCAGGCACCCAGTCTCGTAAGATCCTGTTGCTGTTCTTCACAGTCTGCTTGTGTTTTAACTACCTTGAATAAGTTGGTGTCATCTGCAAATTTGATCACCTCACTCTTAACGCCCTTTTCCAGATCATTAATTAATACATTAAACAGCACCAGTCCCAATACAGATCCCTGGGGCACACCAGAGAATTCTTCAATGCAATTCTCGACATCCTGCAGGATGAACCAAAACATATGAAATTGCAGGTGCATCTCCCCAGCTGGGACTAGTGCTGCTGTAGGAGTGTAAGGCAGACCAATCTGTTAAGCACTGCACAATCACTGCAACTGCCAGAATTGCAGATTCTCCCTGGCTGGTATTAAGGCTGGCATCGCTGTGGGAAGAATGAAAGTGACATCGCTCCTGCGTCCACCCCACCCACTCTAGCACCAATCCCAGAGAAACTCCAGACCTTTTGGAAACCTTTCCCTACTACAGCCTAATAATGGAGGACATATCAGGGACCTGGAATTCTGAGATGTCCTGACTTGCAGGGTCTAGATTACCAGGTGTCTACTGAATACATTTATTAAAGGAACAAGGAAAAGTGGCCAGATGTTGAGCTTCCTTGGGAATAGTCCTGCTCCTGGAAATCAGTGGTTCTTAATCTTTGCTTGGGGGACAAGCATTGTTTTTTGGCCAAGTTTCAGAGTGAAAAAAAGTTTGAGAACCACAAGTCTAAGTCTCCCCATCCTGAATTCTAGGGAGTAGGGGATAGATAGACGATATCCCAGTTCCCTCCCCTGCACAATCCTAACTCACCTCTTTTGCATCCCTGATGCAGCAGGTAATATCCATTTGGCCACGTGCCCAAGGATAAGCAAGCCAGCACACAAACACCTCCTCCTTCCCTCTACCGGCCCAGTCTGGCCCCTATTATCATTTATCATCTCCCTTTCAGAGGGAAAGGATCTCTTGTCATGCAGGAGCTCTGACATCATGGGGAGGGTTTATTGGCTTTGGTGGCTGCAGCCAGAGTTATTTGATAAACAATGATCCACCTCTGGGACAGGAGAAGAGAAGATTCTGTATGGAAGGCTGCCAAAACAGACCCATTCATCTGCAAGTAACCTTGAGAATGTCCCTTTAAATGTCATGTCATCTGACAAGACCTGTGCCAGCATGCCCCTCGGTTAAGTGCGCAGATTTGAGTCATTGAGGCTGTACAGACTCCATTTAATTAACAAACAAAAAACCCAAAAAAACCTATGCAGGGAAGGATTAGAGGGATTACGCACTTGGTTAGCCAAGTGCAAACTCAAAGTCAGCCTCTACATGCCATTCATCTGCTGCTACCCATGGTAAAATGGGACAGATACATTCCAGTGACTATTTGGAGGCCTTGTTAATTAGTTAGTGGCTCTTCTCCAAGTTCTATGCCCATGCAGGCCTGCCTCATATTTGTCCTCTAACATCAAATGTAGGAGGGCTAACGATTAGCTTTATTCTACAGCAACGGGAAGAAGTGGCCACCGCAACAGCCACCCATCCAATGCTCATGAGCGTTTTTTAAAAAGAACTCCAGGAAAAACACATAGGAAAACCTGGAAAGCTTGTCAGAGAGGGAAAGAAAGGGACTAGGACAGTCCTTGTTCTGCTCCATCCCATGGGCTCCAGTTCTTACCCTCTTGCTCTTGCAGACAGTGAGCCAGGGCACCATCTTCAAGGACGGCAAAATCTCGGCAAACTAGAGATAAGAAGAAAAACAAAAAATGAACAAGGAAGAACAAGGCCTGGCATTCATCTCCCTTCATCACAAAGGGAGACAATTGGCACTTACGCACATCCCATTTCCCTAAACCATCTCTCAGAATTTGATAATTCTGCATTTTTGGCAACAGCATATGAGAGATGATTGGTAGGCAGAGGTGAAGCCAACAAGGACCTAGAAAACAAAGCCAAGCACTTTGGAATAATACTTTATTTGAGAAACAATATATGTGATCACGTGATGGAAGACTGAAATCCATGCACACACGAGGGAGGAGTTAAGATAATTTATCAGCCTTATCTTTGCCATTTCTTGACTTGGTTGCTAACTCTGCAACCTGAACATCCTCTTTGTGTAGGTTCTGCTAGGAATTAATTTGCAAAATATGCAAGTGTTGACACTACAATGTTGCATTGCTCAGAAGTGGCTGCTTAACTAAAGCTCATTCTGAATTTATTCATTCAGTTTTTATCCCTGCATGGCAGTGGGTTTTAATTCTGACATTCAACAGGAGAATAAGTTCCTCTTGATGTGAGATGACAACTCTACCCTTATTAGCCAAGAACCTTCATCAGTTGCTTAATTGCTTCCATTGGCTTCAAACCACAAGTCTTTATGAAACCAAATCATAAAAGCAATGAACATGCCTTCTTGGTTCCTGTTATTAAAGGGCAAGCTCTCAGATATTTCAGCAACTAGTATAAAAAGCCTAGTTAGACAAATCCCACAGGGGAACCTTGCAGGGAAGTGAGAAAACTATTGGGGCAGCAACTGTGATTCAGCAGAGGAAAGATGCATACTCAACAGCAGCCATAAAACCAGCTTAGTGACAGATGGAACTAACATGGGAAAAAGCTTCAGTGAGGGAAAGGGGTAGTAGTAATACAAAAGAGGGAAATGCAGCATAGAATACTTTGAATTTGAATTTTATTAGGATGTTAGCTTTCGTCCTCTTCCGATAATACATAATAAAATGTATACACAAAAATTACAAAGTGAATCCAATAATGATGTATGATTAGACATAATCTTATACCTAATACGTTCAGCACATAAGGCAAAGGAAGCAAGTCTAGTCGCATACATTTCATTTTGCTGCTGAAGAATCCAAATCAATTTTTCTAAATTAGAAAAGGTAGAGAGAACCTTGGGGAAGAGGAAAAATCAATTGGTTACCTGATTTCCTTATACAGGGGACACACCAAGACATAATGGACTACGTCCTCTATCTTATATTTACAAAAAATACAAATCCTTTCATTTTTTTGGAATTCCCCTTCTAGGGCCCTCTAAAATGGTTGTTGGCATCTGCTCCATTCTCAGCCTGGTTAAGGCTGTTCTCTGGAGCTTTTTAAGATCGAACACTAAATACCGTGCTAAACCCTTCCCGCTATGCCATAGAATGTACGAGGGTGGAATACAAGAAGAACGCACAATGGTCAAATCCTTTTGTTGCGCAATATCCCTAATTCTCTGAACCAGCAAAGATTTATCCACAATAGAAAAAGATCGTAATTCATCCAAAACAAAATTACCAAGACCCATCTGATTCAAAGAAGAAATTACATAGCATAAGCCAATGAGATTTTTTATGTAGGGGAAAACTGAGGTCCTCTATTAGGCATATTTTAGGAAACCTAAGCGGAGAATATTGCACAATTTTAAATCATAAAAATAAAAGCCTAGTTAGGATTTTAGTTGAAATGGCCACCAGACAGCTGGCATTGCAGACAGTAGCCCCAAGAGAGATTGTAAAAACATGTTCTGGGGAACTCCTCCCAACCCCAGACTTCACATCCATAAAATAATTGAGAATTAACTTTGGCATCGTAAACTCTAAGGGGGGCCGACACTGATCTTCCAGCCACCAATGCATGGAATCTATGAATAGCTCTTGCCGATTGCTTAACCTTGGTCTTAACCCCTTGAAGATGTTTTTTTCCAAGATGGAGCTTCAGAGAGGAACAACTCTCTCTCTATCCCAACCTGCCCCAACATCCAGGTGTACTCATGAGTCCCCCTACCCCAGGCCAAGATTTTAATTTTACTAAAATGAATCCTTAAATGATTTTTCACATACAGTTCTTCAAACTTAGACAGTGCCCTTTGTAGTCCAATCGGTGTCCTGGAAAGAATTGCTGTCATGAACAAACATAGGAATAGGGATCATGGTAGATAATAAGTAAGGCAGGTGAACATCTACACACTACATCTCCTCAATGATATCGGTCATGAAAAGATTGAACAAAATGGGGGCAAGGACACAACCTTGCCTAACTCCCTTAGTTGTCGAGAATCTAGGCGTTAATTGACCTTGGAGACTACATCTTACTTGCGCCCAAGTGCTGGTATGGTAAGCTATTAGAAGTTTAATCAATGAGCGGTCCACTCCAAAGCAAGGTAGTTTGGACCATAAAACCTCCGTTTACAGAATCAAAGGCAGATGCAAAATCTACGAATGCCACATATAAAGGGGCCTTTTTAACTACAGTGTATTTATGATGCAAAAATTGGAGAGTAAAAAGGTGATCAGAGGTAGAATACCATGATCTAAAACCTGCCTGATGTTCATGGAAAATAGAATTGTGATCAACCCAATCTGCTAGGTGACACAGAAAGTGTCTCCCAAATAGTTTGGCCGAGATGTTAATCAAGCTAATAGTCCTATAACAATCTGGTTCATTTCTATGGCCCTTCTTAAAGATCAGTACTATAATACTTTCCTTCCAAGAATCCGGAAAAACCCCTGTATTTATAATAGCAATGAACCAAGTCATAATAATTGGAGCCCACATGGTAGAATTCGCTAAATACACCTCAGCCTGCATTCCATCTGGGCCCAGGGCTTTCCCTCTCTTTAATTGATTGAAATATTCCATTACTAAAAGCTCAGTTACTCTATAACTGATATAAATTTGGCTAGTATGTAAAAGCATACTCCCAGAGAATGGGAAAGTTGGATAGAAAAATAATCCACCCAATCGACGGCTTCCAAATTAACCCCATAATTATGCATAGACATATTCACTAGGGTCCAGAACTTTTTGGTATCCCTAGATCTGATGGCCCAGGTCAATTACTCCCATTGAGCATGGGCATACAATTTCTTCTTTTCTTTGAGGAGAAATTTATATTCACTCCTAGCCTTATGAAACACTGCATAATCCATCAAATCCCCCTTCTTTAAGTCCTTTGGTTTTTTATTTAATTGCTTTTTCTTAATACGGCATTCCTCATCGAACCGGGGTGGGGGGCCCTCATAATTCTAGAATGGGTATTCCTTGTCCTGGCAATCACTGTTAACTCATGTAACATCAAATCTGGCAAATTATTGCTGGCAATAATTAAGGACTCCACCTGTGTCTGGGATATCTAAGACTCACTGGTATGAGCTCAATAGATGGTAATTCTGGAAAAACCTCATCTAACAAAGACTCTGTATGAGTATCCCAGTGAAGTTTCTTATTTATTACCAAGGGGGTAGAATCCAACCCATTACTAGAACTAGACGGATGATTCTGAATAGTATTAAACAATTCCCACAACAAGAATGAAAACGTTAAAGGGGAGATGATCACTTTCTGGTTGATTGATAAAAGAAAAATCAGCTATCATGGGCCACTGATCGAGGTCTACGAGTACATAATCAATAGTACTCAATCCAACACTAGAAAAAAAGGTAAAATTATCAGCGGAGCAACTAGAAAAAAAACGCACTGAGTGGAATTAATGGAAAAGCATACAACTTAGCCATCTCAGAACTTTACTTATAAAACATAGGCACATCAGAATCCATTCTGTTCTGCATACACACACTCCTCCCATTGCTGTATTCAATTAATACATCTAATGTCTGAGAAACACTGCAAAATATCAGTGAATCAATCCTACATTATATTCAAAGTAAACACTTGTTCTAAATATTATCAGCAACTGTTTTGGAAAACAGATTCCCCACCCCCACACACTATGGTCTTTTTTACACAGGGCGCGGCACGGGGGGGAGGCGGTGTGCGCCGCAGTCCATGTGTGGTGGGGGGGAGGGTATAGATGGGCACACACCAATTTACACCCACCTCCACCCATCAGCATGCACAAATCAACCGCCGTTTTTGCCAGTTGCTCCGTGCATGGGGGATGGGTGAAGGTAGGTGTCCATGCGTGTGCACGGGAGCGCACACACATGCGCCGCAGTCCATGTGTGGTGGGGGGGAGGGTATAGATGGGCACACACCAATTTACACCCACCTCCACCCATCAGCATGCACAAATCAACCGCCGTTTTTGCCAGTTGCTCCGTGCATGGGGGATGGGTGGAGGTAGGTGTCCATGCGTGTGCACGGGAGCGCACACACATGCACACCCACTCACCCGCCGTGGGATTGTGCCCTCTTGCACATACCACCTCCCTGTTAGGTTCATACAGTGAGGGTGCGCAGAGAGGCAATCTCAGTTACTGCCCCAGTATTGTGAAACTCCCTTCGCCTGAGAGGTTTGTCAGAGACCGAGCCTGCTCATCTTCCAGAAAAAATGCAAGACATTTTCATTTGGCCAAGCATTTGACAAGCAGGGATAGGGTTTAGAATGAGAGATTTTAATTATTTACGTTTTTATGTGTTGTAACCCACCTGAGCCCCCAAGAAAAGGTGGTATAATACATGTAAATAAATAAATAAATGCTTCAGGTGCAGACAAAAAGTTCTCAATGTTGAAGAACCTTTGCTGAATGTCAGCCAATAAATGCATCTTGAACTATTACTAAAACGCACCACCTTTTAGTAAGTTTTTCACCTCATCTACATCTTTTTTTTTTTAAAAAAAAAAGAGAACGAAATAATACACAACCCCAGGCACATACATACCCCACACATAGGGTGACCATACCTCCCCTTTAAAAGGGGACACTTATGGAAAATACATGTTGCAGGGCTGCACTGGTTCCAGTGCAGCCCTGCACCGTGTATTTTTCATAAGCATCCTCTTTTAAAGGGGAGGTTTGGCCACCCTACCCACAGAGCCAGACAAACTGTAAAGTGTAAGTTTTGGATGCAAGAAACTAAATGACTGGACCTAATACAAATCAGAGGGAAACAAATCTTAAACCTTTGGTCAATAGGTTTTATAACAGGGCTGGAGAAACCTCAGGCACAGGGGTCACCTGCTGCCTGTGTTAGTTTTTATTTGACGCATGTGCAGTTTCTTGATTTGGCCACTAAACCCAGTTCCTACTCCCAAGCACTGAAATACCAAGCTCAGGGGAAGGAAGAAGAGATGAGGGCCTGCACACCAGGGGCAGCTGGTGGGTTTGGAGGATGGTGGGGCAGTGGCCAGGCTGAACCTGTCGCTGGTGGGTCTAGGGGCAGAGCCTGACCTAGGGGCGAAGCCAGAGCAACGGTAAGCCAGTGTAGTGAAAAGATTGCGAGAAGACTCTTGTGCACCGGAGGAGCCAGATTAGTGGGCATTTATACATCTTATTTTGGCCTGTATATGCTATAGAATCCATCTTGATTGACATGTGTAAAAAGCATATAAATTGAGAACTGGCAACTCAGTTCATGCAATGGATGTGTCTTATGTAAACCTCTTTGGCAACTTTCTTGTATTGTATAAGTTGTTGTTTAGAATGCCAAGGCCGAACTAGAACTGGAATGTGAGAGAAGCTCCCTTATCAATGTTATTAATGGGGAGCTAGGAATGACTCAGGCCAGCTGCTGCTCGTAAATCTAACACATGCGCAGTGGGTTGCATAGTGGATTACATAATTGGTCACACATGCACATGATTGGTAGAGCGAGTGTGTAACACCAGAATACTATAAAGTACAGTGATTGAGGCAGATACAGAGGCAGGTGCAGACGAACTCCACTGCTGGTCGCTTGGCAGACATGCTAGAGTGGGCGCAGCAGAACCTGGGGCCCACCCAAGGATCCTCCCACAGCTGTGATTGGAGTTTCCAGCTTGCACAAAGGGATGTGAGAGAGCTTGCTTTTACTGTTTGTATTTACTTTTACTTTTATGCTTTGCATATAATAAATCAGCTTTTTTGACCCCATTTGCCTGAGTCATCACTGAATTAATCCAAAGAACAAACAATTTCAATACGGCCAGTGGCATGGCATAACCCAGCAGCAAGGAGTTCCCAGGGTTAACAATGGATGGACATTACATTAGTTAACACTGGGAACGCTGCTGCATGAAGCACTAACACCGGGGGATAGAGAGCCCTCCTACTGGGGTCCCGTCCATGCTCCCTTTCCCACTGGGTCCAAATTACCCATAGTACGTTAAAAAAAATTGCCTACCTTTATCCTGAATCCTCGATTTTCATGGCATCCTTGTCCACCTGTAGTCTTTTGAAGGTATAGGCTT
Organism: Sphenodon punctatus; assembly: GCA_003113815.1. NCBI lineage: Eukaryota > Metazoa > Chordata > Lepidosauria > Sphenodontia > Sphenodontidae > Sphenodon > Sphenodon punctatus. The sequence continues at coordinate 4,750,844 of QEPC01004358.1, read as the reverse complement.
TGGGACAAGCCTTCGTTCTGGCTTGGAGAACTGGGAGGACTGAGTTAGCTCCCTGTCCTGTGACAAGCCGAATCAGAAGAGAATGAAAGGGGAAAGAAGGACAGGACAGAGGAGAAGTAGGATGGAAAGGGTTTGGTTTTGGTGCACGAGAAGAGGAAGGGGAAGAGATGGATTCAGTGGGGGAAAGGGGCCTCCTTGTTGTCTACAGCCTTCTCTTCTACCATGCTCCTACCTACTTTCTCCTCTGTTCACAAGAACAGCTGCAAGCCTGTATTGCCACCAAACCAGGCACATCCAGACCAGTATCCCTAGTAGCTACACCCTATCCCCGACAGCCAAACGCCTGTCCAAGCACACGGGCCTTTTTAAAAAGGTTTGCCTGTTACTGGCCTGCATTGCAAGCAAACTACTTTCCAACAGCAGTGAAACAGTGAAGGGAGGGACCATTTTAAAAAAGAGTAGCCACGACCAGTAGACCCACAAATTCACAAAATGGTCTCTCTGCTAGAGAGGCGGAGGCCATTTTGTCCCTACTCACAACATTCCGCCAAACTGCAAAGGGTGGGGCCATTTTAAAAGGAACATTCCAGCAAAGATTGGATTGGAAACCCTTCTTCCATCCAAGCCCCTAGCTACCCCACCCAGAAAACAGAACATAGACAATTTATATGTAAAACAGGAAAGGGACCAATTTTAACCAAGAAAGAGTAGCCATGGACAGCGGGGTCCCAGAAAATGGCCACGGTCTTTGCACATGAGGGGGGGGAAACCAGCAGTGCACCAGCACACACACAAGCAAAAGCAAACCACTGAAACCATATCTTAAGCCAACCATATTATCCTCAACACACCACAAAAGCAGCACCGAGAAGTTCCACTTGTCCCTCAAAACATGGTTCCCTTCACATCTGTTGCACCCCCTCCCATGAGTCTCCCCGTCCACCCCCAGCCACTTTGCCCAACCAGACTCCCTGAGTCCTCCATGTCCCCTCCCCCATATGTCTCAGTGCACCCACTCCCCCTACTCCATTGCCCAGACTCCCCGAGTTCCCTCACTCCCCCAGTGCACCCCACTCCACACACACACCCTCCCCCATGTCTCCCAGTGCACCTCCGAGGGGAGGAGACAGGACAGGGCACTCTGCAAGACTCTACTCCGCACCGCACATATCGCCTGGGCACCTATGCAGGCGCCCAGGTACCATCTAAAAAGTGAGCCTGTAGGGTTCTCCTATGGGCTCACTGAGCAACTCGCCCCCCAGTAGATAGAATGGGAAACTTTCCCATTCTATGCGCTTGGACGGTTTCCCCAAGCCACCCAAGCGTGTTCTACAGTTGTTTGTCCCTTATGGGACTCCTTACAGGGCTCCAGTGCTTCTCCTCCCTCATGGCCCCCTACTCACTGAAAATAAGCAGCAGTTGCTGCTGGGGGCCCCTGAAGAAGTGGAAAGTGGCAGCGCTGAACCTAGGCACGGGGTAAGTTTAGTTATTAGCTATGTCCTGCTCCTGTGCCCCCCTGCAGAGCAGCAGGATTCAGGGGGGGACAGGAGCAGGGCAGGAGGGAACAGGAGAGGCATTGCCCCTGATGTCCTCAGCTGCGCGCTGTGTCTGCTGCACACACAAACATATGGGATAGATCCAAGGTACAGATAGATGATCTGGGCCCTCCTCCTTCCTAGGTGCACCCCTTAAGTCCCTTCACCACGAACCTCTATGTGGGTCTTGGAGTTTGGACTAATCTTCAAAGTGGCCTCCGTGAGGGAAAAGGTTCCCCACCTCTGGTTTAGAAGGAAAATCGGAAATAATAAACCAGAGTGCAGCTGCCAGTTTTTGACACAATATTATTATGACTGCTGCAAATCTGAGCAGAGGTGATGTCCGATAATCTCTTATGGAATAGGTTTCCCACCAACTAGAATGAGTAAGGGCTGTAGATGCCTCTGTGAATCCCCTTGGATGGAATTTGAAAAACCACAGAAGACTTATTGTCTGCAACTAACCACTGTGTTTACTGAAGGAGATGAGCCGTGCAATGAGGCCATGTTGTAAGGGGAAGGAAGGTTAAATGTTTTACATTATAAAATCATAGATGGTAAAGACTTTGAGTCTGAAATCTCCCAGCTGACTCACAGGCCTCTAAACCATCCCCTCCAATGGGTCTGCTTGTGTAACTCCTGAATACGGTCATTTAGGGCAACATATTACATGTCCCAACAATGCCTTAGGAGGAGAGGAAAGACGATTGCAAATGCAGAGGGAGAAGGAATACAAAATTCAGCTGATGTGAGATAAAAGTAATAATGTTTAAATCAGGGACTGTCAAGAGGAAGATTGTGATTGACTGGTTGATTACAGGCTAGTCTCCAGTAGAGGGTGGAGGGGGATCAACTTCTCATAGATCGCCTCTTGCAGGGAGGTTAGGACCAGTGCCCAAGGGGGAGACAAACTAGGAGAACTCCTAGTGTGCAGTGGGGAAGGCTCTCTCTAAAGGGGAGTGCTCCTCTCCACTCTTGAGATCAGTTGCCAAGGTGCTCCCAGCCTGGAGCACCTGAGGTTCACACCTGTATCAGGTGGGTCACATGCACCATAAGTCTGGCCACCCCTGGTTTAAATATATGCACAGCAAAATCCTTGGGCAAAAGCACCGTTCAAAATCTTATTCAAATCAAATCAAATATTTTTTATTGTCTTGACATTTAGTCATAACAAATACAAAACAGTAACAAACAAACAAAAAAAAACGAAGCTGAAAACTCAGGAGGGAAATACACAATTCCGTTACCACGTACTATTAAACATTGCCTCCACTCAATATATACAGAGCAATAAACAAAACAAGACATAATACAACACAGTAAAATCTCAATTAAAAAAAAGAATTAATGATAATATCTATATTACCACCCCGACCCTCTATAATAAATCTCCGCTCAACATTCAGTAAATACCTTAATCAATGGATACCCTAATCATATTCATCTACGGGCACCCATAACATCATTATACCAGCATTAATATGGAATCATTATATCAGCATCACATAACCTTGAACATTACATGGCCTTAGACATAGCCTTACATCTAAAAAAATCTTATTTAAAACTCACATTTTTTATTTCATTCAATAGTGGGAGAATTAACAAAGGCCCCTCATGACTCCGTAAAGGCAAGGAGAGTCAGAGAAACTATGAAAGGGAAGCAGAACTAATATGCAAAAGAAGCAGCAATCTTCTGTCCATCTTAGATTTTTCTGTAACACCCAGTACAATAGCACACTGCACAGTGTCTCAAGCATATAATCATCAGCTCTGCAGATGAGAGATTCAACTCCACTTATTCTAATGGCGCATCAGCTACTTTACTATAGTACTGCAATTGGCCTGGACCCCCCAAAAAAAACTTGGGTTGCTTTCTAGACAGAAGGTGCCTGTAACATACAAAGAGAGAGTTAGTTAAATGAACACCCTCTGTAAGAATGCAGTCTGTCGGAGCCAGAAGACACCTTTCATTAGTTACATCAGAAACTGGGTGTGTTTGAAAACCAATGTAATAGCACTCCCCACACCTACACGACTACATTCCAGAGGCTTAGAAGCTGTCCTTAGCTGCCAAAGGTTTATTGCTAATTGAAACTGGGTTGCCTGAACTAGAGGTTATCTGCATTATTTATGTAAGACCACTTGCAAAGCTGGAGAAGAAGTTAATAAGCAACTTTTGAGGATTACCCTAGGCTTTGTCAGGTCTTCAGGAATACATAGAAGTTTCCATGGTCACCTGGCACAGCCAGGAAAGCAACTAATAAGTCAGGTTGCTGCTTTCCTTTAGTGCACTAGCATAACTCTGGGCACCAACTCCCAAGCAAAATAATGGGGGAAACAGCAACACTGACATCAGCTCTCTGAACATGGTACGCCTGTGCTTTGGAAGGCTACAAATGTACGTTTATTTTATTTATTCATTCAATATTCTTCTATCACAGAAGAATATTGCTCACAGAACAGATCGGGGCAGCTCACAATTAACTCGTTGCATTAACTTTTCTTACACATAGAGACTGTGCGCACACTACATAATGAAAATGCTAGGAGGCGGCTAATATTATGATCCTGTATCTAAGGCTCCGTGTCACCGTTTTCTGTACTGGTCTAAAGGCCATCCTGACATACCAAAAGCAGCCCTTTGCCAAAGTGCATTTTAGCTATATTTATTCTATTGTATATAAAAAAGTAAAAGCAACCAGAGTTCTGTATGGTCAGTTCTACAGGGTCTCTAGGCTCACACCAGAGAAGCCATTTTGAATAGGCATGCAAGAGCTTTTTTTGTGTGGAACTATAGACAGAGCTGTGTCTGACTACCTCGTGAAAATACTATGTCATTTTCAATTAGAAAGTATGATCGGTTCTGGGGAAGAGTATGTGACTCTGCACTCTAGTTAAGTAAGGATAGCATGAGCTCTACGAAAGGACGGCCTAAGCACAACTGATGTTATGATAGCTATCGTAACACATTGTTATGATAGCTAGAGAAACGGCTGAATGCTATCAGATTCAGGCTGCCCTGTCCTTCCTCAGCGGAAGCAGACATGCCCAGGGGAATATTCCTGTGTGTTACTTCATGGGCTTAAGAAGGCATCTTCTCACAAAAACAGGAAAGAACAAAGAACCACCAGAAGCTATTTGGAGACAGAATCTCTCAGACTGTCACCCAGCTCAAAGAGAAAAACAGACAAACCAGAGTCGCCCACACAGCCAGCTAGGGCACATATGCCTTACACATGAAATGCAAGGCAATACAATGAAAGAAGCAGCATAATAGGGCAGTCAGTAACTCCTCCTTTTTATGTAGACTACTGTCCCAGATGCTCCAGATACCTCCCAGGAAACAAATGTACCTTAAACAAGGTGCTCCACTTCATACTGTTAATGTGTGCCCAGCAATGTTTTGGTTCACCACAAGACATAAGGGGGCGGGGCGAAATCCACAAGTGTCTGGCCCTGACCTTAAACTCCCACCCTCAAGGTTCCCAAGGCCCACCAGCGCCACCACCTCAGCCTGCCTCCAGTGCAGCCACTCCCAACATGAGTCCTCCCTAGCCTGTCTTGACCCTGCCCCATCTCCTGTCTCTCCCAGTCTTTGTCCCCATTTCCCAGTTTCCTAGTTGGCTGCCAACCAGCATATGGCTTGCTGGCAGTACCGAGAAGCTGGGCAGAATAATTCTCACACCCCCACCCCACCCCATGATATTATCTTGTTCTGTTCTCAATTTTGCTCCCCTCTGCCTTGCACTTGTTTCCCCCGTCTGCCTTGCTCCCTATGCTCTGTGCCCTGCCTTGTTCCTAGTCTTGCCTCTAGCCCTCACTCTCAGCCCTTTTCCCCTCCAGGTATTTTCTCCCAGCCCTTATCCTGCCCCCGAATCCCAAATCCTGTATCCGTCCACATCCTGGATACCCCTCACCCCTGCAACCCTTATACTAAGTCTCATGTTCAAGGCTGGCATCCGAAAAGAAACACAGTAATTGACACACTGAAATGTTCCATTCTCTCAAGACAAACAGATCATCCCGCTTCTCTCATTCAGTACACAGATTCAAAGTGGACACCCACTCGCTTGATGACCTCATTGCGCTTTGGAACACCCTGATGACTGAGGCTATCGATCGGGTGGCTCCTATACATCCACTTCCTCGCCGTTATCATCACAGGCCACCTTGGTTTACCGAGGACCTGCAGTTGATGAAACGGGAGGGGAGGTGGTTAGAACGACGGTGGCGTCGCTCTCAGGCGGAAGCCGATAGATTGCAACATAGAGGGAGTTTAAGAGCCTATGCTGTGGCCATGCAGGCAGCCAAAAAGGGGTTCTTTGCCGCTCTCGTAGCATCTGTGAAATCTTGTCCAGCAGAGCTTTTCCGGGTGGTATGGGGACTGGTCAGTCCAGCCTTCCTCCGCCTGGTGCTGGACTTGTCCAGCACCCGCTGTGACAGGTTTGTTTAGTATTTTGCAGGGAAAATTGCTTGTATTCAGTGCGACTTTGACACTGCACTTATTGCAGTAGGAGAACCAGGAGTTATGGACGTCCCGTCTGGCCCCATTTTGTGGGATCAGTTTCAGACGGTGTCATCCACCAATGCAGAGGATGTTCTGGGGGCTGTTAGGGCCACTTTTTGTGAACTTGACCCGTGTCCGTCCTGGATGTTCCAGGCCAGCCTGGAAACGTTGGGACCATTGCTGGCTGGGGTAGTCAATGCCTTCCTACGGGCAGAGTACCGGACTGCTTCAAGGAGGTGGTGGTACGGTCTCTGCTCAAAAAAACATTGCTTGACGTGGATTCCCTGGCCAGCTATCGACCAGTCTCTAATTGTCCCTATTTAGGGAAGGTTATTGAATGGGTTGCGGCCCAGCAGCTTTAGGGACATCTGGACCGCATCGAATTCCTAGATCCCTTGCAGTCTGGCTTTCACCCAACACATGGCACTGAGAGTGCGCTTGTGGCACTGACTGATGACCTTTGCTGTGACATGGATCGGGGACGGTCGTTTCTCCTGATCCTTTTAGATCTGTCAGCAGCCTTTGATACAGTTGACCAAGAGATGTTGGTGGCTCGTTTGCGGGACTGAGCCAAGGTGGGCGGAACTGTTCTTCCTGGCCGGAAGAACACAGCGTGTGGTGCTAGGGGAATGCCCTCGTGACCTCACGTGTGGATTCCTGCAAGGTTCTATTGTGTCCCCTCTCCTGTTCAATGTGTATATTCAGCCACTGGGCAAGGTCGTGAGAAGGTTTGGTCTTCAGTGTCATCAATATGCTGATGACACCCAACTCTATCTCTCATTTTCATCAGACCCTGGCCCGGCAGTCTCGGTGCTTACTCAGTGTTTGGTGGTTGTCGGGGACTGGATGAGGGTGAGCTTTCTGAGGCTGAATCCTGATAAGACGGAGGTGATGCTGGTGGGCAGAGGTGTGGGGGTTGAGGCCCCCGTTATTGATGGGGTGCATCCCCCCCATGTCTTTCAGGTCTGGGCGTGTTCCTTGATTCCCAGCTCCGCCTGGATGTCCAGGTGGCTGCTGTGGCGAGGGGCACATTTCACCAATTATATCTGGTGTGTCAGCTTCGTCCATATGTCTATGAGACGGACCTGGCTACCACCATCCATGCATTCATTACTTCAAGACTTGACTACTGCAAAGTTCTCTACATGGGGCTACCCATGGTGATGGCTTAGAAGCTGCAGCTGGTGCAGAATGCAGCGGCCCGTCTCCTTAATGGGACTGGCCGCTGAGAGCACATAACAGCAGTGCTCTGGTCTCTGCACTGGCTGCCCATAGCCTTCTGGGCCTGATTCAAGGTGTAGACCCCGCTTACCTGCGAAAGGTCGTCACTCCCCGGGCTCTGGATCAGCCCCTGCAGTCATCGGGGAGTGCCCGCCTGGAGGTCGCAGCTGTGGAACTCCCTGCTGGTGGAGGTCGGGCTGGCCCCGGGCCTCCCTGAGTTTTGACGCCAGTGTAAGACTTGGTTGTTCCGTCTGGCTTTTGGTGAGGGAGGGGGGTACGGTGGTGGGTGGAGGTTTGGAAAGGGGGTGGTTGGGTTGTTTCTTAGCTCCATTTGGGTTGTTTTAAATTATATTTTATTGTTTGATTGTAATAAGTATTATTGAATGTTTTGTGGATTTGTGAGCTGCATGGTCAGGATAGGGTGGGATATAAGAGCTGTGAAATAAATAAATAAATAAATAAATAAATAGCGATCGATTTCCAGACACTGTTACTCACACTGCCCCACAATCTGGAGAGGTCTGGGCAAATTTCCATACCAAAATCTTCCTACTGTGGCTGAGAGCCACAAGACACACATGCACACAAACACATAGGAAATTCTCCCATTTCATCACTGGCTGGTGGAGCCGATGTTCCGCAGTTCTGTTGTTGAGATTCTGAAGGGCAGCTGCAATTCAGCCACTGAGACCACTAAAGGCACGTGGGCCCAGGACCAGCCCAGATCTAGGGCCGGACTGGAACTGCCGCTGATCTAGAAGGGTGGACTGGAATTCAACTGACAAACACGAAGCGTGTTTTCACACAGACATGGGGGTGCTCAGCCCTGGAGAAAGTCGAAGGGTGCACCCCTGCGTCTCCCCACTTGCAGTCCGCCTCCCCCATGCCATAAAGTTGCAAGAAGGGACCTGACACTCTGGACTCCCTCTCGCAACTCTATGATGTCGCCTGGGGCAACCCTCGGCCGAGAACAAAGCTGCAATGACCGTCTGCCCAGCAGATGGACAGCAGTTCTGCTGCTGAGATTCTGAAGACCAGCTGCAGTTCAACCACTGAGACCATTACCTCAAGCAGTCCCGCCTCTGGCCGGTGCCCTGGAGTTAGGCTGCCCGCTCCGCTGGCGGTGCTCCTGGATGGTCCAAAGCACCACCAAAGGGGCAGCCCCGGAGCAGGGACAGCCTGCCCCACCTCTGCTCTGCCTGCACATCTGGGGGGCCACCTTTAAATAGATGGCCCCCGCCTGGGGATGAGGCAGAGTAGAGGTGTGGGTGCTGTCTATGTGAGAACACCCGAAGAAGTAGTGCCATGTACTGAACATGGACTCATAACCCCTGCTGCCTCTCCTGAGATCAGTTCTCTGCCTTCTCAAAATCATCTCCATGACAAACAGAATCCCTGCATTGGTGCTGTGAATCAGGGCATGAAAATTCAGACTGAACTCCAGGAGCAAAAAAAAAAAAAAAAAAATGTTTTAAATTCAGTCCCCAGACTTTATCCTGATATTAAACTTTTCTTGCCCCATTCCATCCCTGAACCAGTCAGACTCAGTTTTCTGGGCGCCAATGGCTCCCAGGCAACTGCAAATGTTGTGCCCTGTGTGAATAAACACAGTAGAAGCAAATGGATTCAAAAGGGGGGAAAGAACCCTATATTCATGCAAGTGCCCCTCTTAATAAAACAAAAAGGCAAGGACATGAAGAAAGCAGATGCTGTAAAAGCAGAACATTATCAGTTAGGCACCAGCAGCTCCTCAAGAAGACATGGTGTTAGCCTAGTCTAATGGAACTTTAAAAAAAACAAAAAAAACGGAATCAATCTCGGTCATCTTGCAAAGGAAGTGAAATGTATTCTCTGCATAAATCCTGCAGCTAGTAATGCAATTTACTGGCTTTAAATCTTCATTAAAACTGAGCTCAGAACATGAAAACGTAAGAGCTGCTAGTCCAGATGGCAGAGAAAGGGTTAGGTCCAGTCCAGCCACTAGGGCCATCCAGGACTTCAAGACCAAGAACATACAAGAGTGTAGCAACTGCTGGACACACAGCAGTGAAAAGGGTTGTACAGATGAGCTGGCTTGTTTTGCATATGTACTCCGAGCCAGTGTATCCTAGCTTGGAGTAACGGCAGAGAGATAGGCTACTAGAGCTCGATTTTATAAACCCAGTCCCAACTGTAATAAACTTTACTGAAAATAACTCATTTCAGGGTTTTCCTCCTGCAAAAAGGTTAAGAAAGAGCTATCCACCTCCCAACTGTACCTACTTAGGAGGGAGTGTCTCTCTTTGGGTGCTGAATCCCACTGTCCCTCTTTCAGGAGAGAGAGATAAAAAGACTAATGTTCAAGTCTCAGACACCTCTTTCCTAACTGCAACCCAGGAACTTGAGAGGATGATGGGGAAATATTGGAATAATAAGAAACTAAGAGGAATGATAAGCAGGAGAACTTCTGTCCAACTTTATGCACCTAGAATGTTAGGAGGTTTGTGTAAGTGGATGCAAGTGTATGAAGGAGCAGAGTTTGTTTGCTGGAGATGGGAATTTATTGGCTGAGGGGAGGGCGTGTCTCACTTTGGCTGCTCAAAATGTTGGGAGGAGGTACGGAATAAGGACAGTGAAAATTACTGCTTACGGCAGGTATAAATTGACACACAAATAAGCAATCTGTCACATTCCCTTTCAAAAACAGAAGCTCTTCTTGTGAGCAAAGGCGATGGTCTCCTTCTATGTTACTGGTTTTTCTCGCTCCCTACTGGGATGACCGATGTATTTATCAGTGATAATCTGAAGAGATCTGCAGACCAGCACACGTATGTGCTACTCAGCCAGCAGGGGTAGCATGTCTATGCAGTCTATACATCAGGCCATCTGCTTTCAAGAACTATAGCTTAAAAAGTCAGGAATATTTTCCAGTGTTATGACCACTACATAATTCATAATTGGATCGGAAAAATAAAATCCTTTCCAATGCCACCTGCACATACAGGTCTGAAGTGAAAACATATGGTGCCTTTTAATATTACTTCTCCACTTCACAGATTATCAGATGACAAGCTCAATGGGAGAAGCCACTAAAGTTTCTAGGAAAGAAAAAAAAAATGTCTTTATTAAAGGTGATGAATTAGGACCAACACTAGCAGCACAACAAAATCCCCTTAGCCAGGCAGTGAGATGAAGGCGATGGTTCCTGGCCAGAAAACACACATTTAAGAAATCTTTTGGCAGTCTGATTCATTTAACAAGGTTCAAGTCTAAATAATTTCTGTTTCCAATGCTTTCTCCCTGTCATTTTCTCTCTCATCTCCTTATCTGGAGTATTTTAGTTCATCTGCATTCACATACCACCTGCTGTTTGGGGATCCCAACATCACACCTTCAGCTGGCAGCCAATTGGGCCTTTGATGCGATGGGCCCTTCAGCGTAGAACTCTCGGTTCCTCCCTCCTCACCTTCAAAAAGCAGGTGAAGACGTTTTTATTCTCCAGGTGCTTTTGAAGGATCCACTGCTGGTTGCTCGCAGTGTATTTTTTTTCCCCCACGCCTTTTCCTTTCCCCTTCTGAATTGCTTTTAACTGGGTTGTAAATGGATCTGAGGTTGTTTTATAATATTTTATGGTATGTTGTGAAGTGCCCCGAGTACCATTAGGCAGGAGGGTTGATATATAAATAAAATTATATTATGTAGCATTATTATCTATAGGTGATTATTGAACCATGCACCATAGCACTGCAGCAGGGAATCTGACCACTGCCTTCTTTCAAAAAGGCACAGGCACTGCACCATCCGCCCAAGCCTCCAACAGAACAACATTTGCACCCTATATCATGAATAGAGTTGGAAGAGACCTCAGAGGTCATGTCCCCTGCTCAATGAAGGAAATCTGCAGCTACCGCATCCCTGACAGATGGCTGTCCAGCCTCTGTTTGAAAACCTCCAGTGAAGGAGAGCCCACCACCTCCCTAAGCAATTTGTTCCACTGTCAAAGAGCTATTGCCGTTAGGAATATGGGAAATAACCAACATTTCAGACAGCTAATCCGTTAGCCAATTGGTAACCACATACAGCAGTGATTAACCAAAATACTGTTGAAATGTTACCACGTAACCGCTTACCATTTTTCTGCAGTCTGTTATTTCTGGTTTATTTCCAGACCAATTATGGGCAAATGGAACTAGCCAGTAATAACCATGGAACGGACAGGAAAATGACTATGCAAGACAGAAAGTAAATGGTGCAAAATAGTAATGCAGAAAATTGGTTAAACCACTGAATAATGAATGGTACGGATCGGCTACTGCAAATGCAATGGACCAGTTACCGTGCAGTTACCTTTTCAGCCCTAATCATGGTGCTTCAAATCTGTGACCCCACCCCCCACCTCAAAGCCCTGCAACAACAAAGATGACAACATTTCCCAACCATAGTTTGCTACAGCACTGTGATTCCAAAGCTGGTCATGCCATCTGCAGATGGCGTCATAATGCTGATGTATATGTTGTTGTCAAGGGATCACATTTAAGTCTCAAAATTGGGTCACTGAAGGAAGAAACTTGGGTCTCATTGTAATATAGGAGGATTGATATTACAAACTTCCCCCTGAGCAGCCCATCACTTTGTAATGAAATAGTTATGAAATTATCCTTGGTTTCAGTGCTATATAGTACAGAAAAACAAAGACCACCTCGTCTCCCAATCTTACAGCCTAAAGTACAGACACACAAATGACAGGATGAACTTCAGGGGCAGAGATAATGCCTCTTCTGGATTACAAGACCACTTTCACAAGCTTCTCAGAATCTAGTTGGAGTCACTGGGCTCTCCCTGCAAAAAATCTACAATGATACTGCGCAAGCATTCAGCAAAAAGCTACAGGGGGCAATGTAAACCCAGCAACAAAGTGGTTTAGGAGGTTTTATCCCTCAAGATAGTATTGAAATAAGAAAGGAAACAAAAATAGGGGTGACCATGAAGTCAGAAACTGGAAAAATTTAAGTAACTCCGATCTAGAGCAGAAAAGCAGACAGGGATTTTCCTGGAGACAGAGGAAGAGCTTGTTGCAGTTTAGAAGGAATGTCAAGCATCTTCTATCCTCCAGAGAATTGTTTTAGTGTGTGTGGGACTAAAGTAATCTGGAGGTCCTCGCCTCCAATCATAGCATTTTGTGTCAAACTGAGGAGGCCCAGTAAAAATATCCAATTACTTTTCTCTCATGCACAAAAGTTAAATATAGCTATTATTAAGCACAGCAGGAATAAGGCAGGGCTGAAACTAATCTCCCTTTTCATATTCACAACTCGCATATTCGTTCCCATGAACAAATATCCAGTTTTTCTTTGCTACCATTACAAAATTCACATTATGCCTTCACTTTTGGTCCCTTAAGTATTTGGTACTTTGTTCATTCTGGTGGTACTATTTGGTGGGAGGTTTTAAATTTTTGACTTCGATTGCTGCATCACACAGACAGATTAGACATATTTACCAGTTCAAAAAAACAGACAAATAGTACCGCCAAAGAGAATCAAGTACCAAATGCCAAAGTGACCAAAATATATCCAATGCTGAACATGAAATATCAAAACAAAGTTTCAAAACCACAAAATAAAGTAGGAAGCAAATCATGCTTTGTATTCACTTTGCTAAAACAGATTTGAATACACCAAATTCATTTAATTCAATATTTGTTACAGATAGTCATTTCAGAGCTAAAACTATAGTTCAGGAGCAGCATCTGAAGAGATAGATCCAAACCCATTACTTCTTACAGCAGCCAGGAGATCTGAGTGCTTTCAACACAGACATCATTTTGTAAACCTCATTTATAAGAAATCTATGACCATCCTTTCTCCTCTGACTTATAATTTTAATAAGAGAAATTCAAATCTCAAGGGCTTTCTCAAATCAAGAGTAAGGCCCTTTTCACATGGAGGCGGTGGCGGGGGTGCGGTGCATGTGCGGCCATTCCCATGGGCACACACCCATCTCCACCCATAAAGCAACCACTGTTCTGGCTAACTGCTCTGTGGGTGTGCAGTGAGTGGAGATGGGTGGAGTGTGCACGCCCACTGCCCGCGGTGTTCCTACAGACGTGTCCCCCCCCCCCACCGCACACCCGCCCACCACAGTGTTCACACCGGTGCCCACACACACACACGTGTGCGAGGCAGGGGGCGCATCCGTGTTAAAAGGGCCTAACTCAGTTTGGCGGCTGAAGTACAGGCAGTGTCTCCCATATGTATAAAAAGAGTTATGCCCTAGCAGTTCTAGTCTTCTCTACAGCTGCAAAAGAAAACTCCCAAGAGGATGCTGTTCATGGGACCAGGAAGCACAGCACACGAGTTACTGAGGTTCACTAAGCAGCAGGAAAGCCTGTGCGCTCCTATGGACAGCGTTACACATAGGGTGTTTTTAAAAGAACAAGGCTTGGAACGAGGGTGTGGCCACTGAGAGGCACTGCTGCAGAGCAGCCACTCAGGTGGAGTGTGTGGGGAGGGATTCTAACAGGTGGCTACCACGGCAACCACCTTGCACTCCCCCTGTCATGGACCATGGAGGATGGAGAAGTGTGCCGGGCTGGCCTTTGAAACTGACATGCCCTAGGCATGAGTGCTGGGGAACTGGGCTCCACAACATTTGCAGCCAGTTCCTGTGACTTGCAAAGGCCATGTCCCTCGCCCACAGTGCCTATGAGCAGGGGACCTGTGTGCTGGCATGGGTAGCCACCCCAGTTCATACGAGCAGGGGATATGTGGGTGCCCGTTGCCATGCACTTTTTTTGGCTTGCCCCACACTGCGCTCGATTTCTCAGCAGTGAGCCATGAGTGGGTTCTGAGTGGCTCACGGGAGCGCGCATCTCCTCACTCCACCTTTAGACAGGCGGTTAGATAAGCGGCTCCTGGGTGGACAGTACAGGTGGGCATTAATTTTGCTAAAATACATGCACATTTTTCTTAGTTTGTTTAATAAATGACACAAAACAGAACTTTAGGAATGTGTGCTCGCTTTTTAAAAAAATAAGCCAGCAATACAATCTAGGTCAGTTTGTTTCAACAACACTGTTTGCAACTTACTGAGTTAAAGCAGCACAAAGTTGATACCCAAGAGTGCACGTAAGGAGCAATGCAAACACACACACACAGAATCCAAAAACCTTGAGTATTTATACTCAAGGTTTTTCTCTACAAGTTAAATACAGCCCCCAGCTACTATGGTTTGGTTATCGGTAAATACAGTTAGACTACTTACTCAAATACAAATTAACGGGAGGGGGGGAGGAGAGAAAAAAACGGAACTTTGTCAGTTATTCCTTGTCCTTCAAACATAAAGCCAGACTTACTTTCTTGAACTGGAGGAAGTTGGGAACAATCTATCTGAACCTCAGTCATCCTGGCAGCTGATGTTTTGCCGTCTTGCTACCTCACAGCTTTCAGACACCACCCCCTGGCATTGACACAGCCCTGGGATCTACAACACAATAAACAAAATACCTGTGACATGCTTCTTTGTTATGATAACTTGAGAAGATTTCAGAGATGCCAATATGACATGTTACCCAAGGTCAGGGTGTCACTGCAGCTTTGAAAAGGGTCATTACCTCTACATGTTTACATTGGGAAGTGAAAATGCTGGTCATAAAATTTCTCCTTGGGCACATGCAGCTACAGAGGGAAGCGTTCCAAGTTCTGTATTTGTCAAATGCCTTAATGGTTGAGGTAGGCTTTATCTTGAAAGCTGAAGCAGCTGCGCAGCAACAGAGGAAATTCTCACACAAAGGTTGTAAGAAGCCTTACTGTGCTTCTGAACAGTCAGTTGTTTCCTTAAAATAACTATGAAATATACTAAATTGAAGAAGAGGGGCTTTTCTCAGGAACAGTTTGTAGAATGGTTCTGCTAGCTCCTGTCATCCCAAACTGGGCATGAAATAGTTTAAATCTATTTTATTTGTATCATACCTCAAGAAAGCTCTGAGAAAATGCACTTATATCAACAATATTATTTATCAGTTCTTTATAGCACTCTTCCCAAACACAGCATCAAACTATGCAGTCAGAGGGGTACCCACAACACACCTGTTTGACCTGTTAGAGTCCCCTGTTCTCTGTCCGTGGTCCTTTCCAGTGTCCTACAACAATGATCAGATTTCCAAACTATTCCCTCATGACACACATTTGAAAAGCTGTGTTATGTCTCCATTTCCCTAGCTTCCAGCCCAAGCAAATATGCTGTGGAATTTCACAGACACTTGGTAAAAGACATGGTAGCAGGGTCACAAATCGGTGTCATCATGTTGCGATACACGGGTGCGTAGAAGTGAAGAGAGACATAAAAGAGTAGCCGCCAATGGTTCCCCACGTGCTGGGCCAGTGCTGCTCAAACGTGGCAGTGGTCCACAAACATTAAAACAAAATGAAGCGCTCCAAACACTGAGTGAAGAATTTTGATTTTTAAATAATGCACTGCCAAGTGGGTCCCCTAATGGGAAGACCAAGAGTGCAGAAAACATTCTTGAACTTTTGTCTCAAGCAGAAAATGTCTGAGGGACATAGAAATAAACAAGTGTTTAACAAGAAAAACTGGCTGCTGGTGAATATGAAGCATGTACACTGTTAATAAAATGTGTCAAATCTGTTGCTATGAAAGTTAGGATAGCCGTATAGATTATAACAGTGCCTTGGAGTTTCTCCATCAGATGCACAGCCTTCTCATTGGTCAAATCAAAGGCACTGGAATTTGCTACCAGATGAAATGAGTATCACCACATTTTTAGTTGACTGTCAAACTGACATTTGCTCAACAACCATGCAACAGAACATAGCCACACACACCTGCATTCCTACAGCTCTATACTTAACGTAAGTAATTTAAGAAAATCTAAGCCAACCTACCACCCACAGGGCAGATAGAGATACCAATGACTGTAATTTCTTAATAATGGGAGGTGTTCAGAAACTACACCAATGGGTGTCAATATGAGGGGGTAGGACAGACTATCTCCAGCAAACATATGGTATAGATCCAACACTGTGAAAGTCTCTTCCCTTTTGTTGCATCAAAAGAACTTTTATATGAAAGAAACAAAAGGTTTGAAACCTGATGCAATCAAAGGATGTTTAAAAAAACATTATTGGGATGGTCATGTCACAAACATAACCACTAAGCATAAACCGCTTCTTATCACTATTTGTATTGCTGGATTTGAAGCAACTGTGCTAGGTACTGTACAAACATATGACAAAAGATGGTCCCCACACCAAAAAGCTCACCTTGATATTTTCCACCACTGCCCTTTACCTTTCCTAGGAGTCTCCAGCTATATCACATGCATGATTTCCAAGTTTAAAGCTGAAGAGGAGAGAGAATTGTGACTACCATTCTGGGAAGGAGCCAGGAAAGCAACTTTACCAAGTAAGGGCAAAGCTGCTGAGGCAGCATAAACACATGTGTGTGTGTGTGTGCCTCTGTGTCGCTGCAGCTGTACAGTTGCATGGGTTTTTGTCTATTTGCATCTCTTTTTGTCTATATGTGGGTACTTCTATGTATTTTTGTGTAGGTATGAATGTGTGTGTCTGCGTATATACGTGGGCTGCTTGTGTCTCTCTCTTGATGTATGTATCAGCATATGTTTCTGCCTCTGTACGTGTCTAGGTTTGTGCAACCAGATATATGAATGTGTCGGACTGTGTGTGTGTAGATGGGGTCCGCCTCTCTCTGTCTAGCTGGCTGTCTCTCTCTCTCTATGCATAGGGAGCTTGCTGGAGTGTGAGGGACCTGGGAGCGGCCCCCTGCCCAGCCCTGGCTCGGGGAGAGCAGCAATGAGCCTCTCCAGTTAGCAGCAAGCAGGGAGGTCGCTCGCCCAGCCGCGCAGAGGGGCCAATGCCATGCCCGCCCGCTAGCCTCGAGTCCGCGCTCCCCGCACTCACTCACCGCGTCGACAGCGGCGGCGTTTCCAGCTAGCTCTGCACGGGGCCCGCCCGGCGACGCCTCCCTCCCCCCGGCGGCTCTGGGGGCCGGGCCCGGCCGGGAGACGCACTTCCTTCCTGCCCTGCCAGAGCCGAACAATCCCGGGCACTGGCCGGGGCGGGATCTGAGGGAGCTCCAGGGGCTGAGGAGGGGGAAGGAGAACGGGGGCTCAGCACCGGCCCCACCTCAGGAGCGCCCAGGAAACAGCCTCTGCCGCCTCCTGGTGCTGGGCTGCCTCCCTGGAGCCCTGCCCCATCCACCCAGAGCGGGCAGGGGGGCTAGGGGCGGCTTTGGGTACAGGGAAGCAGCAGCGTCCTCGCCCCCTCATAGCACAGGAGTCATTGCAAATCTCCCCCTCCCCCATTCTAGAGCTGGGGGTGGGGGCATCCCCTGCAAATTTTAGCCCCAAGTTACTCCCATGCCCCCCACAGCAGTCCTCTCTGCCCCCACCTGGGCAGATCCCATCCCAGGCTCGTCATAAAGGGCTTTAGGGTGCTGCTGCCACCATTCACGGGAATACCCCTTTCAAGCACAGCCTTGCAGTGAATGCCACTGAGTGAGTGGGCTACCGAGTTACCTGAAAGTAGGGTTGCCATGTATACAAATGTTTAAGGAACACTTATGAAAAATACATGTTGCAGGGCCTAAGGTGCCAGTGTTCCTTAAACATTTGCATAGGTGGCAACCCTACCTGAAGGGCCTCTACTCTGTCCCCTTTTATGCTTTGGCTACCCCTGGCTGGCATCTCCAGCCACCAAAGTAACAGTCAGGGACATAGCAAGGCCAAGGCTGTGCAGGGCATAGAACTTGGGTTCCAATAATGAGACTTTAAGACAGGGTGTACCTTACCACAGGGTGACCCAGGGCAACTGCCCCAGGCCCTGCTCTTTTCTCTACTTCTGAGGGCCCCCCACAGAGCCCCCCCCCCCAATTTCACCAGGGCAGGGCGTGAGCCCCCACTCTCCCAACAAGGCCCCAAACAATCACCTTTAGGCTCCATAGAAGGTGCCCCTGAGGGGGTGGGGCTATAGGGAAAGGAGTGCAAGCATGAGAGGCCCTGCATTTTATCTTCATGTTGGGCCCTAAAGGCAAGAGGGTGGGGTCTCCAGGGTGGAGCTTATCTTGGAAGGGTGAGAGCCCCTGCCCCCCTTCCTTTTAGGCTGTTCCCAGCTGGAAGCTCCACTACAGGGCAGGGGAAGCCCACTGGGAGCCATGCCGCCACTCCCTTGAAAGCCGCTGCTGACAAAAACTGGAGAGCTGGCTGGGACCCGCTGCAGCTGCATGCTGCCATGAGCCCCCAGCGGGAGGAGAGGTGGCCAGGAGCCCTGCTACAAGCCACAGCCACAAGCCGCAGGAGAGGACAGCCTGCAGCGGGGATCCCAGGTGGCCCTCTCCAAGCAGTGGCAGCCATTCCAAAAGGGGCTTCCAGTCAGCCTCTGCCACCTCCTCCTGAAGGCACCCACACACCCCAACTTTCAGAAGGTCTGCTGGTGCAGTAGGACCATACCTAGATGTTCAAAAGCAGCCGGGCCAGCACTCCACTCTCACTCTGAAAACTTCCTTCCTGGTTGGGCCCTTTACAAGTGGCTTGAGTGCTGCTAGGAAATTTTCAGTGCTGGGCCTGCTCCCAATCACTCCCCCACCCACTCTGAAAATTTTCTAGCAGCACTCAGTCTGCTTGCAAAGAGAGCCCCCGGGAGTGGAGGGCCTAGGATCAAGAAAGCCCCCTTGCTCCATGGTAGGTAAGGGTATGCCACTGTTCACAGTTGCCAAAGTAAAAGAAAAGGATGGATCCCAAGTTTACTGGTGAATTGATTGGTTGGGGATTGATACAAGCCACACAGAATGAGGTTACATCCCCACATCTGGGATCTAATTATCTGGGTGTTTTCAGACAAGTGCCTCCCCACTCCATACCCACCATGTTTGCATGAAAACCCCACTGCTAACCAGTGAATACTGGGTGGGTAATGCACTTTTCTGAAAACACCCCGTGTCCACGTTTGATACCAAAACCCATTCTTGACCTGATGGTAGGTTACTATACTCCAGGATACTGTGTCACTCACCTATCTCCAGGAGCCAGGCATGATTTTTCCACACTGCTTTTTGATTAAAATGTCTTTCGTCATCTGTGAGAGTTTGAAGAAGTATTTCCCTCACACTTTCTCCTATTCTGGATACTGGGAAATACAAATTTGCTCTGAATCAGACTTTCCCCTGTCATGCTGACTCCATAGTAGCTCCTCTTAAGATTGTGCTTTTTGTGTCTTTCCAACACTTTGGCAACACTTTTAGCTTGTCCCAACAATAAAGTCTTGTTGAACTGAACTAAAGGTTGCCTGCTGGGTTAAATTGATGATGAGAATGTATAGAACACCAAGTCAGCTCAGGAAAATGGGCACTTCTCCCTCTGAAAGCTGCTGGAGAGGCTCTGGGGAGGTAGGAACCTTCTTCCACTGCTGGTGGCAATGCGCTATAATGAAGGACTTTTGATCTAAAATTTGGAAATATTTACATCAAGCCGCTGGACTGATTCTCCCATTTAAGCCACAAATAGCTTCAGCGGGGATTTACCCAGAGCTGCCATTGGTCTGGTATTATAAGCAAACTTGTATCCACATGATATTGGCTGGCATTAACGTTATTGCCCCAAAGTGGAAAACTGGAAATGGTCCAAGAATTGGTGAATGGAAGACCAGAATATGGTGCATCTATACAGTGGAGAAACCTCTCACAGAATTGGAGGACAAACTCACAAAATTCTATGCAATATGGTCTCCATGGACTCAAATTTTGAAAAGACGCCAAACCCTAAAGAATGACTACAAATACTTATTCATAAAAGACGTTGACTGAAAGATGTGATCGGGAAAATAATTCGATCCCTTATTTATATCTTTGGTTGGGTTTTTTTTCCCCTGGTTCCTTGGGGGTGAGGGGGGGAACAGGGAGGGTGGGTGTCAAAGGTAAAAGGTTAATGGTAAATGAGAAGACAAGCTCAGAATGAAAGGTCACAATTGTTTCCACGTTGTTTTGAACTGTGGGTAAAACTCTGCAGGTGTAATTACCAATAAAATAAATGTACACATATAAAACAAAAACAGTTGCCAGTTATTTCTTCCAGTTATCACTTGCAGGAGCCAGCAGCCCAATCAGGTTTGGGTAGGAGGATAATTGCCTTCTCACCTGGCCTTTACCAGGAAAAAACAGAAAGAGCCCACGGAATATATACTCTCAAATGGTTTAGCTCCAAGATTAGAGCAGGCTTGATATTTTTAACAAGCAACCCCAAACCACAACCCTTGACTTCATTTTAGACTTGAATTAATCTGCAAATGGTGTTTTCTCTTTGTGACCTCAGAAATAAAGAATGCTACACTTGTATAAATGTAGGAGAAGATTCTTAGAGGCCTTATATCAAGTTTTGATGAGAGATCTTTTGTGATACCTGAGTGTCTGAGTGGTCTTCTCTCAAATCAATGGAGCTTCTCCAACTAACTTCTAAGGGTGCTGTGAAAGGTCCACCCCACCTCGCTCTTGAGTCCTGGCACAGAGGTCTGCGCCTCAGTTTTCCTCCCAAACCAAGCACCAAATTCAAGAGTTCCTTAAGCAACTGCGTTTGCTGTCCAGTTCCTTTTTGTCTCTCTTTTAACTGCAGAGCTCTGGCCAGGACTCTCACCTGGCCATAGACTTGAGTTCACAAATAAAATAAACCCATACACAAGACTCTTAACAAGCACTCCATCATATTGTGTGTCCCTTGCTCCAAGGATTATCACCTAGGCATACCATCCGAGACTGGAGGCAGTTCCTTCCAGATTTCCTCTGGTAAGCTTCCCTCAGATAGACTTTCCAAGTGATCCTGATCTAGGCTCCCAGCCCAGCCTTGAATGCTCAGAGCTTTTGGTCACCTGACCAGCCCCATGCCCCACATAGCCCTAGCAGCCCTAGATGAGCTGCTTAAGCACTTTTTGAGTCTCAGGGAGTCAGGCAATCAGGTCCAGAGGCCTCCTGGAGCAAATGTAGCTGTGGCAACCCAGCACACCCTGTTACAGGCACATTCACACAAGCAGAATCTTCCACATTTGGAATTTCTCACAGGTGGTAAACGATTCCACGGTATCGACGTTGTATTCCTCCAGGTTCAGTTCTGCCCTGGGTATTATCATATCCAATTTCAGCAGCACCAGCTTCCCTCTCAGTGGGATCTTGGACTAAATGGGGCACCTACCAAGTAGTATCCAACATTATGAGAAACATGCAAGATGGAAAATACACAATTGCTAATGCTTGCAGGTTAAGTGTGCATTACATGTGAGGTAACCTGTGACCTAACCTATTCAAACTCTTTAAAAAAAAAAAAAAAACCCTGGGCAAACAAAACTGTAGTTTCATGTGAATGTTCCCTAATATTTTGCTGAACTAATTGCACATTTAAAGTTAGACTTTAGTACAGTTTAGAGCTGAAAAAGAGTACCCGCAAAATCGGGTTAAATTTCCAATACCCAATTTTACCTGTTAACAATTGGGTACCATATGGGCACCCAATGTTCTGGAATGTCGACTTCTGGTCCCCGAAGGTCAACTTCTGATACCGATTTTTTGGCATTCTGTTGATATACCAACTCCTGACATCTATTTATTGGTTTTCCATGAAATTCCAACAATTTTTCCACAACTTCTGGTCCTGGAAAACTACTCCCGGCTCTAATTTTATTTTAGTTTTTAAGATTATTTTTTTTTCTCTTAAATTTTTCTTCTTAAAAAACTTATTTATGGGTTTTCCATCCCCCCCAAATTAACTTTCCTATTCTGGAAAGTCAACTTCCGGTCCAGGAAACTACTTCCAATTGCTTTTTAAAAATTTTCATGCCAATTATTTTGGTTTTCCAGCTTGATATTACAATTGGTATGCCGATATACCAATTGGGAATTGGTAAATCAAAAAATCAGTACCAGAAATACCCAATTTGGGGGGTATTTGGGTACCCAATTGGTGCCCGTCAGGTACCCGATGTGGTACCCAAAAACATGGGCATTGCCCAGGGTACCAAATTTAGTACCCATTTTGCAGTTGTGTTAAGGCTTTTAGTGTAAACCTTTTTTTTCTTTTCTTTTTTGTCAGCAGGCTTTGCAGCACCACCTGCTGGGGCAGCTGCATCGTGATATTATTTGCCTTGTAAGATAAGCTTAGCCAAGAAAATACTTAGCAAAAGAAAAAAAAATTGGAACAAGATTTATGAGGATTTTGTTTCTTTATATTTATACACTGCATCCAGGGCTCTTAAAAACTTTAGCCACATATTTATAAAATTTAAACCATATTAGTACAAAACAGTACCACAGCCTTCAAAAGTACCCAGGAAGAACTGAGGGAACCAATAGCAGCCTTCAGCACCTCAGCTATGGTTATATTCAGATTTTAGAGGACACCTGTGTTTCTCATGTGTCTTCTAAAATGTGCATATCTGGCCACCCTAGCACTCCCACAGTCTCATCTAGAATCAGCTGGGACTGTGCAGTGTACACCACAGATCCATCTGTTTAATTTGGAACAGGAGGAGGAATTCTAAATTTCATAAGAGAATGTTGTACAGCCCAATCTTCTTTTTCAAAAAAACTTATTTGGTCATGATAGCAGTATAGCACAGATTGTTGGGGTGCAGCCTCAAACCCTTGGCTACCAGGTTGAGTGGAAGGGAATTTCCCCTGCACCACATCCTGGCCTGTCTGTTGTTGGGTCTCTCATATCTAAGAAGCTCCTTCAAACACTGATTCCACAAGCTCTCATCTCACCACACTAGCTGAGCCCTATTTTCATTAGCTCCTGGGCCCAGCTACGGTACCAAGAACTATGCTGTTCTCCCATTGGTCCTGGGGACACCTGGCTGGCTTTAAAAACCACACCCCGCACTGGGCTTCTTAGGCCGCATTGACATCTGCAGCGGTGGTGGCAGCGGCGGCGGCAGCAGAGAGAGCGATAAGGGAACATGCAGCGGCGCGGATGAGCTGGCTGACAAGAAATGAGCCGGTGCAAACAGGGATCTGCCGCGGCTTCTCTCGTGCATATCAGGGCAGGATCTTGCACCCTGCGCGAGAGAAACCACAGCAGATCTCCATTCGCACCGGCTCTTTTCCTGTCAGCCGACTCCCCGCTGCCGCTTCTTCCCTCACCCCTCCTACTGCCACAACTGCCACCGCAGATGTGAATGCAGCCTTAGAGTAGCTCAGCATATCTAACTGGCTACACTGATTGTGGGTTTTGCTACCTAGCCCTACCTGTGTATCTGCTCCCTCTCTCTCCTTCGCCCTCTGCTTGGATAGATCTCTCGGCTTGACTTCTGCTTCATCTTAGGCCATGGCTTGCTTCACCCTTGCACGGTGTTATCCTCCTGCACTGGTTTTCCTGGCTTGACCCCTGCTTGCTCTTGACATTGCTGTATTGCTCCCACTCACCCCAGTCCTGCAAGGACTTGCCCAGCTGGGCCTCAATCCTACAGGGGCTCCCCCCCTAAGAAGGGTAACTCAGCATGGACTTACCACAAAAGCCACCCATGATAAATAAGAATTTATCGGGGAAGCAAGTTGTAAAAGGGTGGCCTGTGGGGCTCTTGTACCTTTAAGGGTTGGTGGATGTGGCAGAGGCTGGCCCTTTTTAAAGAAGATGCCACCAGGTGAGCAAGGTGGCCAAAGATAATCTTAGGATGCAGCTGCAGGGTGGTGGTCAGTGGGGGTTTGGGCTCCCAGATGCCTGTGAAAGGGGACTGGCCCTGGAGAGCCTACAGGCAGCAGAGATGGGAGCTGCAGAGTAGCCAGGTGACGCTGAGAGAATGAAAGTGACGAGTGGTAGTAACATAGAGCAGCCAGAAAAGGAGAACATTGGAGCCAGGACGCTTGCCTAGGATGGGGATGGAGCTCGGGTAGCGTGGGAGCACTGCCCGCATCCCTGGCACCATGGGGCTGAGACTGGATCTCAGGGGCTCACCAGGGAAGGGGCTAGAGCCAGGTGGACAGCAGATGCTGAACAGGGCTAAAGACTTTAAGAAGGTAGGCTGGGACCCTGTGGCGGCAGGGAGGGACTGTGCTGCCGGGGACTGGAGCGGTGAAGTTATTATGGACTGGAACAGGTGCAATCTGGGACCATTGCAAACCCCACCAAGGGGTAGGGACGAGCCCTATGACACAAGTTCTAGGCTTTTCAACCCCACCTGGACAGAAAGAACAAAGGGTGTGTTCAGAGAAGCGCCTCCCCACCCAGGACCCACGGTGCTTGTGTGAAAACTCCACTGGTGGTAACCAATGGTTAACCAGTGAGCACTGGGTGGGTATTAAACTTGTCTGAAATAGGGGTGTGCATGTCATTTGTGCCCGCATCACCCATAGGAACAGACAGAGACATGCTCTGGGGTAAAAAGGCCTTGGCCGCAACTTTATTACAGTATAATTCACACATACATACAAACAATAGTAAAGAACCTGTGTTCATAATAGCGGGGCAGAACCATGCTACATCAAGCAGGCAAAAAGGGGGTTGAGCTAAATCTCGCTCCCCCTGCCCAGATGAATCGACCCTTCGAGTTCACCCTCCCCTCGGGTGAGGGCACGTTTGCAGCCCCCAAACCAGCCGTTCCGAGCCTGGGCTGGGGCCCCTGGCCTTAAGACACACACACACCCCGCTCCCCTAGTGGTAACGGGTACAAGCGCGACCCCATAGCTCATAGGGAGCTTTACCACAGCATGGTTCCTGCCTCACTAACCACTCAAGCTGCGACAAGATGTTGTAGGAACAATATCACTTATATTGCAATTGAAATAACGGCTGTGGAGGAGGAAAAAAACAAACCGACAGCCCTCAGAGCCAACTTAGGCCGGTGGGGAAATGCCTCCTTGGCCCTGAAAACAGCAACCAGCCTTAGCCCATAGCCGTTGACTTAACACTCAGAGAAATACAACCATGGTAACACACAATAAAGAAAAAGGGGAAGGGTTGGGAGGGAAAAGCTTCACGACGCGTGCAGCCTGAGATTGAGGAGAGAGGAAGTGGCACCTGGCTGCTACAGGTATATATACCTGTCCAATGCCCCCCACCCACCAGGTGTCCCTCCTCTCTCCCCATTGGCCTACCGTGCCGCTGCCCATGAGCAGGCAGGGAGGAGGGCAAAAGGAACTCTTTGCCCAATCCCTGCCCATCACCCTGTTCAGGGGCTGGCGGGCACAAACTCACCCCCCTCACCCCCCCGCTTAGGGCTGAGGGGTATCCCTTTCATTATATCGATAACAAAATGAAAATTGTCATTTTCGTTTTTGTTATTGCAATAACGCCAACGACAAAAAATAATAACAAAATCAATAATGATAATGAAAGTCATTATTGATTTTATTGCCTGGCAGGTGTTTTTTGGAGGGAAATGTGGAGAGGGGAGGAGGGAGCAGACATCTCGGAGTCAGAAACAGTGTTGAACTTTTGAACTGGGAGGGGAAGGACTTGATGGATGTATCTCTGGCCAATGAGCAGCGCAAGCAGGTCCCAGCAGTTGAATGGCACCCTGTGATTCCTCAATGCCTCTGCCTCCCAGAACTAATTAGGAGGGCTTTGGGGGGTGGGAGGACACTGCAACCCTTAATATTGTAGGGCTGTGTTCGCTCTCTTGCTTGTCAGAGTGCGTTTGCAGAAGCTGCTGGTGCTTGCACTAGAAATCCTCCCATATATATATCCATTATTCCCTTCCCTACCACCCAATTCTTGTTCCTATAGAGGTAGTATAGTTTATAGATATTGTTAGATAGATTATAGATATAAAATAGAGATAGATTAGAGATATTTTATTTAGTTATTTATTTATATAAAATTTATATCCCGCCCCTCCTGCCCACAGGGCAGCCTGGGGCGGCGAACATCAATATAAAAATAAAACAATTTAAAACAGTTAAAAATACAAATACAGGCGGGGAAAGACCCTCCCACCCACCCTACACCTGGCGGAACAGATAGTAGATATACCTCTGAGTTTTCCTTTTCCCTTCCCCTGTCTGTATTCCCCTGCCCATACTTTATATATATATATATATATTTATTAATTATATTATATTATTATTATTATTATTTTATTCGCATTTATATAGCACCAGCGATGTACCTGGTGCTTTACAAAAAACAAGATAGACACGGTCCCTGCCCGAGAGCTTACAATATAAAGACAGATATAGATATTAGTTGTGTGTGTAGATAGATAGATAGATAGATAGATAGATAGATACTAGGCTGTTTTATTATATATATTAGGATTTTTGTATTGTACATAGGTTAGGTTTAGCTTAGATTCTGTATATATTATATAAACCAAACTACTTATTGTGTACAGTATATATTATTGTGTGCAGTTCTTTCTGTATCACAGTGAGAAGGGGAAGGAGTTCAACTTCTGACAATTATTCTTCATTGGTCAACAAAATCGATAGCAATACTAATAACAATACCAAAAATAAAATCTTCTTTTGAAATCGGTACCAATACTGATAACAACAATGATAACAAAAAACAACATTTCATTATTAACAATAATGAAAATGACACATTTTAATTAAAAAAACGATAATGAAAAATGACATGGGGCCCTGGTACACACCCCTACTCTGAAAACACCCAACATCTTTATCAATCACTGCCAGCTATCGAGAGACACAGGACAGACTCAGGGTCACACACTTAATGTGGCTCCCTTAATGCACAATAAATAGATGTTTTATATTTACTAATTTGTTATAAAGTCAAATAAGGTGGTTATAGTCATCTGTAAAACTTTCTACCAACATGCTTATCAATAGCTAGAACACCAAATAATCCTATCCATAACATCTGTTAAGCATTTATTAAACTCTTATAAACCATTTACAAATGGAACTTTAAAGTGTGACCTATGTTATTCTAGCAAGTGCAAGGTTTTCCTTAATTCTTTAGGAGCAACACCTAACACTTACCATGTATAAGCTGAGATATTCACTGCTGGTTCAGATCAATACCCTTTTCTGTGCCTATTAGCATCGTTTATTTGCATCAATGGTGTGGTTGCTGTGATGGTTCAATAAAAGGTATCTTACTTTGTCTTTTGGCTAAGTAGCCTAAAACTTGGGGTTGAGAGGAGATCCCCTTCCTTACCACTAGAAGGATTCTGTCTTTGCTCCCACCTTCTGCGAATGTCATTATTATTGATATTTTTGTAGTAGTGCGTCGGAGCCCCAGTGGGCACAAACACAATAAAAAAGAGCCCCCGCCCCAAAGGGCTTATAGTTCAAGATTAAGACAATACATGGTTGCAGACAGGGTAGTGCAAGGAAACAAGAAGAATATAAGACCGCATTATGGGTCTAAACAGACAGAAAGCAGCCCTAGTTTTGCCCACAGATCCCCCCATCCCACCCAGGCTGATCGGTCCATTTGAAGGGCGCCTGCCAGATATGAAACCCAGAGAGGACTGGGGCTGCTCTGGAACAGCCCAGCACACTGCTCCGCAAGATCCCTGAATACACCACGCAGAGCAGGATGGCCAAACCCGGGTCAACAGCCAAACATGGCGCTGCTGCTGCCCATTTGTTGGGCGGGGCCCATGGTGCACCTCTGCGCTTATCCATTGGTTGCCACGTTCAGCACCATGGAGTCACGGGTGCCAGCCTAGAGCATCAGGTGAGTGCCCACAACTCTTTGGTGCAATGGGGGGGGGACAGGTGTTAGCTCGGGGATACTGCCAGTCCATCTGATGTGGCTCCGGGTGGAGCTGGTAACTAGTGCCGATGGGGTGGGGGTGGTGGGCAGAGCAGCTCTGGACCACAGCAGGCTCCCCATCCATCTGAAAACAAAAACACCAAGTGAGAGAATAAGTGTGACACGTTAGTTGCTTAATCAAGGATCACAAGGGAACAAACAGATGGCATCCTTTCCCCAGTTTGCTTTTAAACAAATAAACTGTAAGTTCACAGTGATACTTGGAGCAGAACAAACTTCAGTCCCATGAGACAGAAATAACCTCATTCTGGATCAGAAGACCCTCCAGCAGATGCTCCATAATGCTGAATCGGAGTCCCATAGGTGGCTGATGCGTAGCATTTCCAAGTTACAGTCATGCCAGACTTGCGTTCCTTCACCTTGAACAGCAGGAAGGTTGTAGTTGTTAATTCTCTTGGGTAGGGGAGTTAAAGGCCAGTTTGCCAGGCTTCACTTGGAGGGGGGAAAAACAGAACACTTTGTGCCAGCCCAGCAGGGTTCGCTTCAAAGAAAGTTTACTCAGAATGGGTGGAAAATTAAATCACACTACAAAGAGCAATGTTTTGGCAGCTGTGGGTGACGTGGGACTAAACAGGGCCCAAAAATCTAGCTGACGTTTACCTACAATGGAAAAAAAAGTCAGTTGAAGATTTTTTTGTGTCCTGTTAGTCTTCACTCAGACTCAGAGGCCCACGAGTGCATAGTAACATGTATACACAAACAGACAGGCCTTTCAGTGCAGAGGAAACCTGGATCCACCCTTTGCAACTTAAAAACGCTTTTGTCAGATTCAAGAAGGTGTGCATTTCTCTCTTTACACAACAAGGACTACGTCAGGAACAAGGACGTAGCTACAACAGGGACAGATGGTGCAGCTACACCAGAGCCCATAAGCTTTGAAAAAAGGAGGACATGCTCTCAGATGCAGGGTGATTTCAGACGTTATGGGCGCCCAAATCACCACAGTGGATTCCCAGTGGTGGCGACCCGTCTAACCACCCACCGCGGTCAAGAAAGGCCCCAAACAGACGTGACGGGACTATGGCAGGGAATCGGGCCGGGAGACCACGGTCCGGGGCAGCGCAACAGATGTGATGCCGATCCCGGGCCGTGATCAAAACACCCGGAAGGGTCCGGGGAGGGGTGGGACACAGACATGGCCGGCTGAGGGCAAATGAAGCCAAAAGCGCCTACAGGGAACGCCCACACAAGGGAAACAGGAAGGGAGGGGGAAGAGGGAGAAGAG
>QEPC01004358.1:4701395-4716863 GCA_003113815.1 Sphenodon punctatus | reverse complement strand
TTTAAAAAATCACTGTGCATGCAAAAAATGGCCAGCAGACCATTCTTTGCATGTTCACCCTTGTCCAAAATGGCAATGGCAGCATCACCGCCATTTTGGAAAAGGGCCGCTAGTCTGCACATGCACCGTGACTGTTTCATACGTGCACAGACCGGCTGCCCTTTTCCAAAATGGCAGTGACGCTGCTGAAACCATTTCTGAAAAGGTTTGCATGTGCAGAATGGCCTGGGGGTCATTTTGTGCATGCGCAATGATTTTTTAAACGATTGTTTATTATTTATTTTTTAATATTTGTATAAACAAAAACAACAATGAAAACAAATGCATTTTCAACCAAAAAAACACCAAAAACGGATGGTTTTCATCAAACAAAAATGAATGGGGTGCCTTCTGCACACCCCTATTCATTTATTCAAAATAGAACATGGGGAGGAGGAACCAGAGAACAACAAAATTGTAAAATAATTCTTTTAAAACTGGTTCCAGCGTAACTCATTTGTTCCCTGGTTTTATCTCCCAATATAGACGGGCCCATACCATCCTAGAAGTTGTATTCTACCATCCGTCCTTGCATAGGCTAGGTCCAGGGATGTAGAACCAGGGATGTACATCAAGAAAAACCTAATCCTTTTCTAGCATTATTCTCTGTTGCTTTGTGCCGATAGAGAAAGTCACCAAAGGATCTTATTGACTCGCCACATCCTGCCATCATCTCCCCCCGCTGATCCCCAGTGGCCTTCCCATCTAGAAGGAATATGCCCTGCCTGGGAATGCTCTATCCCTTCCCCCCAATACCGAGAACAAGGCTCCCCTGGAATATGGGAGGCTTGCACTAACCCCATCCCTCTGCCCCACTCTCCCACCCACAGCCATTTGCACTGCAGTATGCATGCGTAGGGGGGTTATTCCTTCCCTTGCCCTACCCTACCCATTGTTACTTTGGGGTTTGAAGAGCTAGGTGCTAAAACTGCTGTGTTCCCTGCCCACCCCTCCGCCATAGATGGACGTTGCAGAGTGTGAAGTACCAGTATAAACAAATCATTTGGTATGGGTAGGAATTTAAATTACAATACACTAGGTTATTTGAAAACAGTAGGCCTGGCGTTTCCCTGCTCTGCGGTGCTCATTTTTAATTGGCCAGCTCCATTAGAAAACAGGATCCATCACCAAAAAAAACCCATTTGTGGTCCAGGACACTGGAGGGAAGCTGAAATTGTAGAGATTCATATTTAGAATAGCGCAAGCCCTTTGAAACCAGTATCCATCACTGGCTCCACACACGTACACATACCCTGCTGGCTCTGCTGACCCTGGCCCTCGAGGAGGCAGGAACCTGGGGAGAGGGGCAGGGCCTGGGGGCAGCTCCTCTGCCTGGTCACATTCCCTGCTGCAGAGGGGAGGCCTAGCACCTCCAGGAGTTTCCCTGCCTGGCTCCTCCCAGAGGCCACTGCTGCTTTGTGAACCCCTCCAACTCACTGCCCCATAGGGGCCCCACCCAGTGCCTGCTCCAAGGGCATCTCCCTCCCCAGCCCTGCCCCTTCTCAGAGCCACATAACTGTGACTCCCCCGCTCCCCTCTCTGCTTGGGGAAGCCTCTGGCCGGTCAGGTGTTCTGCAGGATCCATCAGATTTGGAACTCACCGGGGACACACTCTTCCAGCCCCATGCAGCTGCCCTGGGGATTTGGGGGGCCCGCTAAATCCAAGGGTCCAAGGATGGCTGCACCTGCTGCTCCTATTATAGATATGCCCCTGCATGTAGGATCCCATAGTCAGGTTTCACATGTACATGGGATGCAGAAAAACACCCTTCTGGTCTGCCTGCCACACCACCAGAGAAGGAAAGACAAAAACTGCTTTGGAGGGATGAGACTGTTCATATGTTTTATTGACTACATGGGAGCCATAAATATGGACAATCCAGTTTTGCAAGGAGCAGTTGTCCATGTTTTGCTACGCAGCCAGACCAGTGTTTACATGCTGCACAAAGGCAGGCTTGGAGCCACAGGTTTGTGGCTGTGTGAATATGTGAGTGAGCCCAGGACAATATTGCCAGTAGGGATATACTCTACCTAGTATTTATTTATTTTGATGTATAGCCCACTCTTCTCCAAAGGCTCAGGGTGTGTAACAAAGCCGATAAAATAGGAATCAAATAAAATGAATTAAAACCCAAGTTGTATATAAAAGGTCCCCTTTAAAGACAGCAATCCAGACTCTATCTCCACCTGCCCAATGCCTGGCCAAATGAATAAGACCACTTTTACACATTACCAGGGAGGTAGGGAAATGTCCTGTCTGTGAATGCAATGGCGGCTCTAATCTCCCGGGAATTAGTGCACACAGGATTGCACTATTCTGCTTTTATCCCGTGAGAACACCCATTATTCTAAAAGTTACATTGGGGAACCCAGTCATGAGTAAGTGTTCTTGCAGGATAGAAGCGGAATAGCGCATTCCCACATGCACTAATTCCTGCAAGATTAGAGCCGCGATTGCCTTCACAGACGTTTCCCTGCCTCCCCAGTAACATGTGAAAGCGGCCTCAGTCATCTTACATTGCCTCTAGCTTAGAACATGCTCAGGTTCAAGTAGCATGGTTTCATCAGATGAAACTTATCCTGCCTTTCTCCAAATTTGCAAGATATAACAGGGTGACAAAAGTGGTCATGAAATGTTATTTGGTGGTTTTTTAAATACTAGAGTGTTGTTGGTTTTTTTGTTGCTTTGCACAATGACGTCTGCCCCGTTCTTGAAGGAAATGCCTTTAACGCCCTAGCAAAGGAGACTCTGTAGGTGACAAGCACAGGGCCTGAGTAGAAGGCAATGAGCTGCGGGCAAGATGCCCAAGAATGATATGACGCACTTTACAGGGCTTCACCCTGCCTGGTGGGAAGAGAAAGGACACAAGTTGCTTGTGCAGAGTGCTCCCTTCATTAGCTTTCCCTGCAGATGCGCTGAGCGAATAAATGTTGATGATGCCATTGTCATTGACATCCCCGCTGAAGGAGAAGAGTTTGTACTGGGCAACCAGCACCAATTCAAACAATTAGGTCATGCAACAAAATCAGACCTATCTACTGTCTGCAATCTTTGAATGAGGAGGTGCATGAGTCACAGAAGGGGATGGAGCACTCCTTTAGCCATTTGCATTATCCAGAGGGGAGGACAGGGGAACATGAAATTGTTAATTCTCCCTCATCCATCTAAGCACAAAGAAAAATGGGTCAGAGATGTTAGCCCTCTACACTGGATGTTGCACAAGTGAATATAAGACCTATTTGCACACACACTTTGATTTACATCTGTATCACTAAGTCGGGCATTACATACAGCAGTTTGAAATTCTTTCCATTCTTGTGTGAAAAAGTTTGAAAACCAACTAATACAGTCAGTCATCGATAGGGGAAGAGCTCCAAGTGCTCTTTATTTACAAATCCAGTGCTAAATCCTTCCCCATATGCCAATATACAACCTATGCCTAGTTCCTAAGCAGGTGCGCATGTTCCACCCTTCAGTTCCCAGAGCATCCCTCAAGCTCCTGCTCAGCCGTAGCTCTCTCCCACTACTGAATCCTCTGGCTTCTTATGATAGTTTTGGTTTTGGGCTTGCCTAGCCCCGCCCTGGGCCAGCTGGCCTTCATCAAGCTGGGCCCCTTATCCCTTCTAGCAGTTACCTCTTTCAAAGGGCCAGTGCACACTGCTCACAGGCGTTCTGCCCTGCTACAACTACCCAACAATACTCTGTTTCTTCCCTACCCTCGCCAACGCACCTTTTAACATTCTTTTTTTAAATTAAACAGATTTCATCTCCTTAAGTGTCCAGGAAAGAGCACTCTGTACTTAGAGCCGTTCAAGGACAGAAGAAACCACCAGATCCTCTTCTAGTCTGATCATCTGTCCATCAAGTCCCATCTCACTGCTTAATAAAAAATAAATTTAAAAAACAGTGACCCCCAAGCCCCTAAATGAGACCCAAAAAAAAGAATACAGGCCACAAAAGCCACGTTATATAGTGTAGACACTAAAGTGCATCAATGCTGGAGGCAGTAGCAGAGAATAAATCTGCTGAGACAATATCAGGAAACTAGTTAAAAGGAAACTAAAAAGTCCAGTTGCAAGGGGTACAAGTTTGCAAGAGACGTGGAGACTGTTTAAAAGCACCTTTCTGGAAGCCCAGATTAAATGCATCCCGCAAGTTAAAAAAGGAAGCAGGAAGACCAAACATCTTCCACTGTGGTTAAACGGGGAGGTGAAGGAGGCTATTAGAGCCAAAAAGGCATCCTTTAAGAAATGGAAAGCTATTCCCAATGAAAACAATACAAAAGAGCATAAACACTGGCAACGTAAATATAAAGCGTTAATAAGGCAGGCCAAGAGAGATTTTGAAGGGAGGCTTGCTAAAGAGGCAAAAACAAGCAACAAAAACTTTTTCAAATACATCAGAAGCAAGAAGCCTGCTAGGGAGTCAGTTGGGCCATTAGATGACAAGGGAGTAAAAGGGGCGCTCAGGGAGGATAAGGACATTGCAGAGAAGCTGAATGAGTTCTTTGCGTCGGTCTTCACTGCGGAGGATTTTGGGGAGGTACCCACGCCGGATCCTTGCTTTGTGGGCGAGGAATTGGAAGAGCTGTTACAAATCAATGTGACGTTGGAGGATGTTCTAGGGCAAATTGACAAACTGAATACTAACAAGTCACCAGGGCCAGATGGCATTCACCCCAGAGTTCTGAAGGAACTCAAATATGAAATCGCAGACCTACTGTTAGTAATTTGTAACCTGTCACTAAAATCTGCCACTGTACCCGAGGACTGGAGGGTGGCAAATGTAACCCCGATATTTAAAAAGGGATCCAGAGGCGATCCTGGAAACTACAGACCAGTAAGCTTGACGTCTGTGCCGGGCAAAATGGTGGAAACCATCATTAAGGACAGAATTACAGGGCATGTTGACAAACATGGCTTAATGGGGAAGAGTCAACACGGATTTAGTAAAGGTAAGTCATGCCTCACTAACCTGTTGGAATTCTTTGAGGGTGTAAATAAGCATGTGGACAAGGGAGACCCAGTAGATATAGTGTACCTGGATTTCCAGAAAGCATTTGATAAGGTCCCTCATGAGAGACTCTTGAGAAAATTAAAAAGTCATGGGATAGGAGGTAGTGTCTTACTATGGATCAGAAACTGGTTAAAAGATAGAAAGCAAAGGGTAGGACTAAATGGTCAGTTTTCACAATGGAGAGATGTAAAAAGTGGTGTGCCTCAGGGATCTGTATTGGGACCGGTGCTGTTTAATGTATTCATTAATGATTTGGAAAAGGGTGTTAAGAGTGAGGTGATCAAATTTGCAGACGACACCAAGTTATTCAAGGTAGTTAAAACACGAGCAGACTGTGAGGAACTGCAACAGGATCTTACGACACTGGGTGCCTGGGCATCTAAATGGCAAATGAGATTTAATGTGGACAAGTGCAAAGTGATGCACGTAGGGAAAAATAATCCAAACTATGCGTACACAATGCTGGGTACTAAGCTAGGAGTTACCACTCAGGAAAAGGATCTGGGGGTGGTTGTGGACAATACAATGAAATCCACAGCGCAGTGCGCAGCAGCAGTCAAAAAAGCAAACAGAATGTTAGGAATTATTCGGAAGGGGATAGAGAATAAAACTGAGGATGTCATAATGCCTCTATACAAATCAATGGTGCGACCGCACCTCGAATATTGTGTGCAGTTCTGGTCGCCCCATCTCAAAAAAGACATAGCTGAACTAGAAAAGGTACAGAGAAGGGCAACAAAAATGATCAAGGGCATGGAAGGGCTCCCGTATGAGGAGAGGCTTGGTAGGTTGGGGCTCTTCAGTTTGGAGAAGAGACGACTGAGAGGAGATATGATAGAGGTCTATAAAATCATGAGTGGGGTGGAACTAATAAACAAGGAGCAGTTATTTATCCGCTCAGCTAGTACTAGAACTAGGGGACACTCCATGAAACTTACGGTCTCGAGCTCCTCTAGTATAAAATGTACTTTCCCCCTCAGAATGACAGTTCCTTCCAACCCTTTCTAGGAATCTAAAAAAATTCCATGCGGGGCTGGAAGGGTGGGTGTTGTGAGAATGTTAGGAGACATCTCGAACAACCTTGTTTACAAGGCAGAAACCTTCTGTTCTTCTTCAAGTGGCTCCTCACAGGCCCTTTTTACACGGCTCCACTGGGTGGGGGTCCGTGGGTGTGCTGGTGCATAGGCAGGGCGTGCATATGACCGCACATGCATCCCCACTCACTTCCCACTCATCCGCACCCATGGAGCAACCGCCATTTCCCCATGTTGCTCCATGCATGGGGCCGAGTGGTGTGTGTGTGTAAGTGGGGATGTGTGTTAGGTGGGCACATGCACCCCTACTCACCACAGGCACCGCATTGTTCACACGGGGCTCCGCTCCCCCACCCATGAACACACAGAAATCTGCGTGTTTATGGGTGGAAGAGGCCCATGTAAAAAGGGCCACATTCTCACAACTGTCTTACTTATACTATCTTAGGTAGGAATTTAGGATGTAAAGGAATATCTATTCTATTTTGGAAAATCTGCAAATATGGTTCTGACATTATTATGGCTGGCTGCATTTTGGGTGTCTTGTGTGTTTGATAGCAGTGCCCACAGACTCTCTGAGCTGGGCGGCACCCCTAGGCCCGCCAGTGGGACACAAAGAGGGGGGCCCATGTTGACTTCTTGGCCAGGGGCCCATTCCACCCTAGCTACGCCCCTGACATCTGCCCAGACCTGTGTCTGCTCTGTGCTCCTAACCTACCTGTTCCAGCCCTTACCTTCTGTCCCTCACCAGCCCTTCTCCTGGTGCCCATCGAACTGACTTCCCAGCACTTGACCTGTTGACTTCCCATTTGGACCCAGCATTCTCACTGCCCTCTGGATGCTTGATAGGATTGACTCCTGGCTTCGATCCTTTGGCCCACACTCTAGTTTGCCTATTGGCCTTGATACTAAAACATGCCTGGACGATCCCACTGCATCTCTGTGGGGAGTTCATCCTGAAAAGGCTACCTCTCAACCAGCGCCTTATACTGGCCATTCTGTATATGATGAAGCAAGCTTCGGTGAGCTGGCCAGGAACAGGAGGCATTGAGCTGGCAGAAAACAGATGTCAGCTGGCAGTGGACAGAGCTGCTCACGGACCAGTGAGGGTCCTAAGTTTAATGAGTTCACATGTACTGAGAGAGTCTCCACCTAACCATAAAGGAAGATGAAAGTTGCACTCCCTCTGCCAAGGCAGCTCTCTAGGGCAATCCTGGAAGAGACCTCCACAAATGGGGGAAAAAAATAAACAGACTTGAAACACTATAGAAAAAAACCCAAACATCAGCACCTTAAACTCAATTCTGCTGTTCATTGCAAAAGAAATAACTGGGTGGAAGTTTTAATTCCCCTTGCCCCTCTTCTTACTTTCCTGGCACGAGAGCCCCAAACACAACACGACAACCCATTCATCCACCTTACAAAGGGGTGGGGGTGGGGGAATAAAAAAGCAAGCACGTTTCATATGAGATGCTGTGCGTCAAGCCTGCTAAGTCTCATAAATCAGCTGTCTCATTGCTCTGGCCATTTCAAACAATGTCTGACCCTTTCGTTAACTCATGATTTATAACTGGAAGTTACCGTCTTTTTTTTTTATGCCCGATTTATAAACTTTTACTCTGCCTTCTTTGATATAATATCCACTTTGTACACCAGGCAACGAGACAGTAAATTTATTGTCTATGAACTGTTACCTTGAAGAATTACATCAATGCAAAGTGCCTTCCACTTAGAATC
Source organism: Sphenodon punctatus (assembly GCA_003113815.1). Lineage (NCBI taxonomy): Eukaryota > Metazoa > Chordata > Lepidosauria > Sphenodontia > Sphenodontidae > Sphenodon > Sphenodon punctatus. Next base: position 4,709,036 of record QEPC01004358.1, on the reverse strand, counting down.
GGGGAGCAATAAATTCATTGGAGATTCTTTTTTTTTTTTTTGTGGGGATGATGATCTTCATGAGGTCATAAGCGTGTATATATATATAATTGGGAAACTGGGAGGAGAAGCACCAGTTAGATAGGAGATCCATGCTACAAGGGTCGACAAAGACAGATTGGCCTCCAGCAGCAATGATGCACAAGCTGGGATTCTGCTGCCTCATTCTCATTGGCCTCTCCTGTCCTCTCTTGGCTCTCCCCATCATCGACTCCAGTGAGATCCCCTATCACCTCTCAGGTAAGATGCATTTTTGCTTCCCACAGGCAGGAAGATTAGTAGGACACAAGTTGGCAGTAGGAGGATCCCATCTACAGCAAAAAGGCAGTCATTTTTTCATGATACTGGGGGGCATAACTAGAGCTTTCCAGACTGGACTGGGATACCAGGTGGGGTCATACTATTTGTGGAGGGGTCATGATCCCAATTGATATTGATATACTTTGCATGTCTTTGATGCTATCTGAGGCCACAGGACTATATAAAACAGACAAAAACTTTGTAAACCACCATATTAGTGGATGCATGCCTTTCCTAGAATGGAGGTTGGATTCCCTAAAAATGAATCACTAGCTGTTGTCTTCTTCATCAAAATGATAGCTCTCCAGCCCTTGAAATATCAGTCAGGAACTGAATGGGCATCGGCTAACACTCGTCTTCAAAATAGCCTCGGCTGAAGTTGGACTTTTGAATTAAAGTAGCAGGCTTGGGTGATCATCAGACTTAAGATTTGCTGCTTATTATTTTTAAATTTTAAAGTTATCTAAAGGAAAGTGGGAGAGGTACCACAGAAATAAATACAATCATCATAATAACAGGTTGGGTCAGGTCTGGCTTAAGTGAGCAGTGAAAATGGGCTTGGTAACTGCTGGATACTTGTTTGCATTATATTTAATTTGATTTAGCAAGGGAAGAAATACACCCAAGGTCTAAAAAATAAATAAGTCAGGGTTGAGATATGTGACCACGGCAGGTTGCACGAGTGGTGAAGCAGGTCTGGAGTGGAATAGAGATGCTACTCCTGGTCAGAGGTGAGGTGAGGTGAGGTGCTGACAGAGCTTTGGGGGGATGGGGCTTACAACTGGGACAGCAGGAGGTGCTGCAGGTGAGGGGTGGAGGGAAGGCATTCTCTCAGAGCTGCATGACAAGGTAAACATAAACACTAAACAGGGAAACTGCCAAGCTGCCAGCCCTGTGCACAAATACTTATTTGTTCTTTTCAAGGACAGACGTTGAGGCATTTCCCTAGATCAGGGGTGGGAAACCTCAGGCCCGGGGGCCAAATGCAGCAAGCCCATGGCTAGATTTTGAGTCCCCCTTTCCAGTGCCTGGATGTGGCCCCTGGATCCAGTTCCTTTTCCCAAGCACTGAAAGAGTGAGCTCAACATAAGGGAGTGCAGAGATGGGGGCATGCACACAAGGACAGGGGACAAATCCATGATGCTCCTCTTCCTGAGTGCACCCCTTAAGCACCCCTGCCGCCAATTTCTATGTGGCCCTCGAACTTATACTAATTTTCAAAATGGCCCATGAGGGGGAAAAGATTCCCCATGCCTCCCCTAGATAATATACCCAGAATTTAAACCAGTGACTTTTGCAACCTGTTTCTTTTGTAACTTGTGGCTAGTTTAGAGCCAGATACTTAGAAAACATCCATCACTTTGGAGAGCGGATTGAATTGGCAACAACACAATGTCTCTAATACATTCGTTGGGAGGCATGTGTTAAGCCTAGATTGTGTAGCCAAGGTTTTAGTGGCTTGATTATTTTCTTCTAGCCAATCAGCACTCTCTCCTCCTTCCCATGGGTTTGAACTTTTGTCTTTGGGTGTTTTTAAATGAGCGCTGCAGAAGGGGGGAGGAGGGAGGAGTCCATGACTCCTGAGTGGCACTGACTGCAAGCACCCACACATACAATGTGCATGGGGAGTGCTTCAAACAAACAACAACCAGCATGGCTGCCCCATCCATGGAGGCAGCCCCCTTGGCCCGCATGGGGTACTCTGGATTTTTCAGGAGTGCTCCATGCGTGGCTATGCGTGTCCACTGCGTGACTCACGGGAGTGTGCCTCCTCACGCACCACTGTCACACGAGCAGTTGGACACATGAATGGTGGGATGACCATGCATGGACGCATCTCATTTCAAAACACCCACTGTCAGAAAAGACGTAATACGCTGCCCAATTTATAACACATTATTAGCACAAATTTGTAAAGATGCCTGTAACCTATCCAGAGAAACTTGCTGTTCCAAAAACAATTGCTTTAATTCTCTCTGCAAATACGCAGGATAGACCCGACACAAATCAATTCTACTTGAGATCAACAATCTGAAATTTCAGAATACATGATGACATGTATACTATCATAGGCCTACTTTAAAGTGAATGAGAGACAATTAGAAGATATTGTACAATTTCCTACTTTTTATACAATTTATCTTGTCGTACCTTTAACATTTGTAAAATGGACCAGATGAACAATCATACAACCTGAAGTTCTGTCTTTAGTCAGACAGAAGATACAGCACAGATAGATAGCATAAGTGCTTTTATAGGTGATGGTAGGACCATACGTATATGGATACAAAAACACACACGGTGTGTGGGTGTAAGTGAAGCTTTCATGGACTCTCAGTCCTTGGCCAACCTGCTGAGTGTTCCAAGGCAGCAGCCACTTAAAAGTTGTTTTTATCATGTGCTTGGCCACTAGGAAATAGACTGAGGTTAAGATACTTTGTTCTTTCCCACCCCAGCCAGGTGCTAGCAGCAAGGACACCGGGGGAATTAAGCCTGGAGATCAGGGGTGCGGAATCTCAGGCCGGGGGCCGAATGCAGCCTGCTACTAGTTTTTTTATTTTATGTGGCCCCTTCCCAATTCCTGTATCTGGCCCCCAGAGGCAGTTCCTACCCCTAAGCACTTTTTATAAAAAAGAAGAAAAAAAGCTCAGGATAAGGGAGCAGAGATAAGAAAATAAGAACGTAAGTAGTGCCATACTGAGTCAAACCAATGGTCCATCGAGCCCAGCACCTGTCTCCAACAGTGGCCAATCTTGGTCGCTTGGAAGAAGTGCCCAACAGGTCACTATGGGGCGATCCATTCCCTGTTGTTCACTCCCAGCTCCCGACAGTAAACTGGGGTCTTACGACAGTAAGAAGTTACATTTTCCAAACCTACCCAACTAATAGCTGCTAATGGACCTACCCTCCAGAAACTTTCCATTCCTTTTTAAAACCAAGCTATACTACTGACCTTGACCAAATTCCACAACTTAATTGTGCATTGAGTGAAAAAAATACTTTCTTTTGTTTTAAATCTGCTACCCATTAGTTTCATGGAGTATTCCCTATTTCTAGTACTATTTGAGAGGGTAAATAACCATTTCCTATTTATTTGTTCCCCACCACTAATGATTTTATAAACTTCTATCACATTCCCTCTCAGTTATCTCATCTCCAAGCCAAAGAGTCTCAACCTATACAGCCTCTCTTCATAGGGGCACCATTCCATACCCTTTATCATTTTCGTTGCCCTTCTCTGTACCTTTCTATTTCTACTATATCTTTTTTGAGATTGGGTGACCAGAACTGCACACAATACTCAAGGTATGGTTGCACCATGGATTTCTATACTGGCATATTTCAAGTTTTATTCCCTTTCCCTTTATCAATAATTCCTAACATTCCATTTGCTTTTTTGACGGCCGCAGCACAGTGAGCTGAGGATTTCAATGTATTGTCTACAATGACTCCAAGATCCTTTCCCTCAGTGATAACTTCTAATTTAGAAAGCAATATTATGTGCATATAGTTTGGATTGTTTTTCCCTATGTGCATGACTTTGCACTTGTCCACAACTCCACATTAGATTTCATCTGCCATTTAGATGTCCAGTCTGCTCATGTTTTAACTACCTCGATAATAACTTTGTGTCATCTGCAAATTGATCACCTCACACTTTACTCCTTTTTCTAGATCATTAATGAATACGTTAAACAACACCGATCTGAGTACAGATCCCTGGGACATTCCACTATTTTCTTCTCTCCATTGTGAAAACTGACTATTTAGCCCTACTTTTTGTTTCCTATCCTTTAACCAGCTACCAATCCACAATAGGACACTGCCTCTTATCCCATGACTTTTTAATTTCCTCAAGAGTCTCTCTCGAGGGACTTTATCAAATGATTTCTGAAAATCCAGATCTACTGTATCAAACACCTCCCTTTTATCCACATAATTATTAACACCCTCAAAAAATTCCAATAGATTAGTGAGGCATGACTTCCCTTTGCTAAATCCATGTTGACTCTTCCCCATCAAGCCATGTTTACCAATATGCCCAGAAATTCTGTTCTTAATAATCATTTCCACCATTTTGCCCAGCACTGACGTCAGGCTCACTGGTCTGTAGTTCCCAGGATCACCTCTGGAACCCTTTTTAAATCTTGGTGTTACATTCGCTACCCTCCTGTCCTTGGGTACAGTGGCAGATTTTAGCTATAAGGCACAAATTACCAGTAGTAGATCTGCAATTTCATATTTGAGTTCCTTCAGAACTCTGAGGTGAATACCATCTGGTCCCGGTGACTTGTTACTATTTAGTTTGTCAATTTATTATTATTAATTATTATTATTTTATTTAAACTTATATGCAGCCCCCTCCTGCCTCAGGCACTACGGGGCAGCTAACAACATTTTAAAAACATATTAAAATACACAACAATAAAAATACAATTAAAACAACCTAAAACAACCCATCTCCCTCGGTAAAGGCCCGGCGAAACAGCCAGGTCTTACACTGTCTGCAGAAAGAGGGGTCGGTGGTCACACGGACCTCTGACAGGAGGGAATTCCACAGCCATGGCGCGGCTCTAGACGCTCTTCCAAAGTCACTTTGATTTGTGATAGCTCTTCCATTTCATCACCTACAAAGAACAGTGCTGGCACGGGTATCTCCCCCAACATCCTCTGTAGTGAAGACTGAAGCAAATAAATCATTCAGCTTCTCTGCAATGGCCTTATCCTCCCTGAGCGCCCCCCTTTTATCTCTTTGGTCCTCTTGCTGCCTGGTCATCTAATGGCCCAACTGACTCTCTAGCTGGCTTCTTGCTTCTTTAAAAAGTTTTTATTATTAGATTTTGCCTCTTTAGCAAGTCTCTCTTCAAACAGTCTCTTGGCCTGCCTTAATGATTTACATCTAATTTGCCAGTGTTTATGCTCTTTCCTATTTTCCTCAGAAGGACTAGATTATGCATTTTTAAAGGACGCCTTTTTGGCTATAACAGCCTCCTTCACCTCACCTTTTAGCCACGTTGGCAGGCATTTAGTTCCCTTGCTACCTTTTCTAACCTGTGGAATACATTCAATCTGGGCTTCCAAGATAGTGTTTTTAAATAGTCTCCATGCCTGTTGCGGACATTTAATCCTCACAACTGCTCCTTTTAGTTTCCTTCTAACTAGTTTCTTCATCTTAGCATAGTCTCCCTTTTAAAAGTTAAATGCTACTGCAGTGGTTTTATTCACCCTTCTCCCTCCAGTAATGAAGGCATGCACACAAGGACAGGGGACAGATCTATGGAATAGATCTATAATCTGGGCCCTCCTCTTCTTAAGCACACCCCTTACACACCCCGGTTCCAAACTTCTGTGAGGCCCTTGATGCTTGTATTAGTTTTCAAAGTGGCTTTGTCCTGGGAGAGTAAAGGTTCCCCACTAAGGAATGAGAGGCTCCCTACTCCATAACCAACCCTCTAAGCTGTTCTGTCCCTCTTCCTCCTAGGTTCCTCTTTCTAGTAAAATAATTTTGTACATTTAATGCAAACAAGGACAGTAACAGATCTGAAGTTGGAAGCAGGTAGAGACCGATACACTGGATTGGTGTATCCCCTTTCTGTATGAGCTATCTATCTCAGGATGTTATAGATCCCTAGTCTGCAATAATTTAGAGTTCCATGATGCCTCTTCAGTGATACGGCTATAGAAATTGTCGTCTTTCCCTCCATGACTCTTCCTTTCCTTTCTAACAGCCTAAGATCTTGTCTGAGTAGCCAGAGTCCTGCTACACTTAGTCAGTTGGAAGGCTGCCACTACGATAAGGCTTTCTTTTAGCAAGATAGACACTTGTGTCTGGAGTTTCTTCAGCTCTCAAAAGACTATGACAGGAAAATTCTCTGCTTATGGAGAGGAGGAAACAGCCAGGGCTGCATGTCCACTCCAGTACCTTTAGGACACATGGGTTGTAATCACATGGGTTTCAAAAACTGTGGGTGGTTGACTCTGCCTAATGTGGGAGATGATCTGTATCAGGAGCAAAGGAAGGGAGGCACTGGAATATCAGGGATATTAGGTCATCTCTTACACCTGTGCTAAGTAAGCATCAGCATGCAACAACTTCTGGAAGCCTTTGGTCTCTGCCATAGGAGCCTAATGGCCTGATTGGACATTGTCCATAATTAATCAGTGTCTGAGGCCAGTGGGATCTCAGGAAGGGTCTGATGTCTCCCCGTTTTTTGTCTTGTTTTTCCAGCAGCAGATGAAGAAGATGCAAGGTTAAATCTGGAGGCGTTGAAAGGCCTGAGCAGAGTTTCTCTTCTGCAGAGTCTCCCTGGGCTTCTGGGGGCACAAATTGAAGACGCTCCCGACAAAACAGGTACAGTTCCCTCACTTATACAAAGAGGTGGCCAATTCTGCACATCAGGTCATTGCACATTGCACAACCTCCTGCAGAATATGCCTTAAACATGACACACTCATCCCTAACCACCCTTCCCAGTTCCCACTCCCATGCACATGTTCAGGTTGCTGGCAGAGACAGAGTGATTTCTCAGCAAGTTTTCCCTCAGAATTTTCTGCTGTTAAAACACTTGGCAAATATTTTTTGGTGACATCTGGGAACTCTTCCAGAGAAAGGAGAGGTTTCACCAGGGAGGGTATAACTGGGGCTTGGAAATGTGACCAAGTGCATTATGTACAGGCTCAGATGTCAATGTTAAAGCAACAGATATTAGAGAAACTTGGAAATAAAACTATCGGCCAAATGGTAAGGGCAGGTGGTGTGCTATAGAGTCAGGAATACTAAAAATTTGCCACATACTCTCTAAAAGGTATTGGTTAGATTTCACCCTCCACACTTCTCTCTGTTTCTCTGTTTGGTTGTTTCACAGGAACGGAGACTATCACGGGTAGAACTAACATTTCCAAATTAAGAAGGGTTTGACTGTATCTTTTTTCTTCTTCTTCCAGGTCTTGGTCCCAACAGCTACACTCCAAGGGAAAACGTGAAAGAGGTGAGCAAATGGGGCTGCCGTGTATTATCAAGAGGAGCACTGGGTAGCCACCATCTAGTTCAGGGGTAGGGAACCTTCCCCCCACTCCCACTTTGAAAATTAGTACAAGCTCTGAGGGCCACATAGAAGCTGGGGGTGGGTTTGTGTAAGAGAAGGATCAGGAAGAGGAGGGTCCAGATCATGGGTGTGTACTAGCGGCGGGACTACCGGAATTTCCGGTATCCGATAATGCCGGTACTGGGCGTACCGGCATTATCGGATTCAACCCGGTAATCCGGTCTGGTTACTGGATTCCGGGTACCGGATTTTTTTT
>QEPC01004358.1:4652146-4678043 GCA_003113815.1 Sphenodon punctatus | reverse complement strand
GATTTAGTTTTAGTGTTTGTAGGAGTAGGCCTGTGTACTTATTAGATAATCCATTTAGTTCATAGCATTTAGAATAGTTAATAGCAGTTAGATTTAGTGTAGATAGATATATATAATATTAGATATAAATAAATAAATAAATAAACCCATATAAAAACAAAAAAAAACAAATAAAAAACAAAAAAACCATATAAAACCAAATAAAAAACCAAAAAAACATATAAAAAACAACAAAAACACCCATATAACAAAACATTTCCCGAACAGCCAAACCCGAACCAAACGGCCGAATCCGAACCTGTCGAACTAACCGAACGGACGAACCGAACACAGCCGAACCGAACGGCCGAAGCTGAACAGTCGAACCAAACGTAACCGAACTGAACGGCCGAACCCAAACCGCGATCTGTTCGCCCATCCCTATTAAATCCCTCAAATATTTCCCATGGACACTCCATCCTATCCCATTCCAGTTATAACCAAGAAGGCCATATTGAAAACCCTTATTTGCATCTTACTACCCTGACTGTTTTTCCAGTACTCAACTACTCCATAGCAGAACTCGACATGGGAAGCAATTAAAGGTCTGAAATTGTCTTGGGAGTTTATGGTGCAGGCTGCAAGTTAATACGTTAATAATAGTTAACACTATCTCCTTAAAGCATGTACCTTATGTGGAAGCACAGACTTGACTTCGGTAAGTCAGGAGTTAACACTGCAGCTGGCAATGACATATGAGGTACATCGATCTTGATGATGTACATCATAAATCTCCTACTTGGATGCTTAAGTGCAGTCTACAGGCCAGATAAATCTTGTTCACTCTTCATGCATCTTAAGACGACAGGAAGAACCAGCAGTGGCAAAGAAAAATGTCCCTACAAACATTAAGCACTTGGAGATACAAAGCTGTCCTCTTAAATCTTCTGGACAGTTGATAAACATTAGCCCTCCCTGTGCACAGTCCAGCACGTCAGTGCCAGCTCATGGCATATTGCCTTTCCTGCCACTTCATCAAACTAATATTCTATGTTTTGAAAAGTGCAGTTTAGAAGCTAGAGCATGGATACCAAAACTTTTTACCTGTGTGACCCCATTTTGAGATAGAAATATAATCCCATGAACCCAGACAGCAAAGACAAGTATATCAAATGTCACCCAGAATTGTGACCTCACCCACAGAGGGTCATAACCTCACCTGGGCTCGTGACCCCCGTTTGGGATCTTCTGAGCTACAGCATTATAAAGCTTGAGATATCTGGCACAAACATCTTAAGCTTCATTGCCAGTGCCCATAACTCAGTGGTTCTCAGAAACCTTTTAGACTGTGTCCCCCTTCCTCTTGTCTGCAACACTTGATGTCCTACACACACACACACACACTAAAATAAAATTTAAAAAGCAGATGAGCACACAGAACCCAGATAAAACACGCACATGGTAATCCCTGAACCTTCTCATACCCAATCCCCAGACCCTTAGGCCACGTTTAGATGAACAGCGCACACTGTCACGTGACTTTTCAACTTACCGTGGGCAGTTATTGCCACTTGCGCAGTCTTTTAATACCATGGATTCTTTATTTACTTACCATTTTTATACCCCGCCCCCTTCTGCTCACAGAGCAGCTCGGGGTGGCTTACAAAATGCATAGATTAAAAACATAATAAACACACACACACAAAATATCATTAAAGCATAAGGGAGGTCCGGGGCCAGGTGGGCCTCCATCAGGAAGGAGTGGCCGACCACAGGGGCCACAATGCAATCCAGGGCCTGAGGCGGTCCCGCAAGTAACCAAGGCCCAGGCCATTTAGGGCTTTATAGGTCATTACCAGCACCTTGAATTGGGCCTGGAAGAGACTAGGCATCCAGTGCAGAGAACGGAGCACAAGTGTAATGTGTTCGTGGCGACCTGTCCCCATTAAGAAACAGGCCGCCACATTCTGCACCAGCTGCAACCTCCGGACCATCCCCAAGGGCAGCCCCATGTAGAGTGCGTTACAGTAGTCTAGTCTAGAGGTAATAAAGGCATGGATGATGGTGGCCAGATCTGAGTCAGAAACATACGGCCGCAGCCATCGTACCAGATGTAACTGGCGAAATGCTCCCCTCACCACAGCCTCCACCTGGAGATCCAGGCAGAGCTGTGGGTCGAGGAGCACCCCCAGACTACAGACCTGTGTGGCCAAAGGGGGGCAGACCCCATCGATGATGGGGGCCACCACCACCCCAGCCCTACCTACCAACATCACCTCCGTCTTGTCAGGATTCAACTTCAGACGACTCACCCTCATCCAGTCCCCCACAGTTGCCAAGCACTGGGTAAGCACTGAGACTGCCGGGTCTGGGTAAGAAAGGTAAAGTTGTGTGTCATCGGTGTACTGATGACAACGCATGCCAAACCGTCTCACGACCTTGGCCAAAGGCTGCATACACACGTTGAACAGGAAGGGGGACAGAATAGAACCGACTCCACACAAGGTCCCGGGGAGATGAAGTACATTCCCCGAGAACCACACATTGAGTTTTCCTGGCCAGGAACAAGCAAAACCATTCAAGAACAATTCCGCCCACCCCGGCCCAGTCCTGCAGCCGAGCCCAGGGTTGGCCCCAGGTTTTGTGAGGCCATGTGCGAAGTCTTGGTGCAGGGCCTAATTTGCAAATGTATAAATTTACATAAAACTTGCTCCCTCTGGACAGGAAGGATTCCCATTCGCCACCCCTCCGAGCAACCATGGAGAAGCATGGCCTCCTAATGCTCGCCCCCCCCTCCGCAGCCGAGTGTCTACCACCACTCCCCAGGAGTGGTTCCACTGCAGGGGCAGCCAAGTGGGCAGTGAGGCAGGCACAGAGAGACTGACTGCGTCCACTACCTTAATGGGGGAGTGAACTTAGCCAGTCTGGCCTCCAGGACCTGTTGCTTCTTGCTGCCGATGCCTTGTGCACGCATGTGGTGCGACCAGTCCAGAGGTGCTGCTATCAGCCTATCACACACACACAAGACACCCAAAATGCAGCTAGCTTATTAAGCGCATTATGCCATGAAGAGACATATAACCAGTTCAGTTGTGCCCCCATAATCAGTTCATGCTGGCCCCACCCCATAACCAGTTCATTTGCGCCCCCACCCCCATATAATCAATTCATGCTGCCCCCACCCATAACCATTTAATTTGTGCCCACGGGGCAGTGTGACTTGATTATATGGGGGGCGCAAATGAACTGGTTATGGGGTGCGGGTTTAAAGACAGTATTCCTGTTGGCAATAACTTCATTAAGAAGAGTAAGTAAAATAGCAGCCATAATAATCTCAGAACCATATTTGCAAATTTATTTTCCAAGACAGAATAGATATTGCTTTACATCCTAAATTCCTACCTAAAATAGTATAAGTAAGACAGTTGTGAGAATGTGGCCCTTTTTACACAGGCCTCTCCTCCCAGCCACGAACATGCAGATTTCTGTGTGTTCATGGGTGGGGGAACCCCATGTGAATGACGTGGTGCACGCACCCATGGTAAGTGGGGGTGCATGTGCGCTCGCCTAAAATGCATCCCCACTCACCCCCCACTCATCCCCATGCACGGAGCAACTGGGGGAAACAGTGGTTACTATGTGGGTGTGGATGAGTGGTGGGTGAGTGGGGATGTGTGTGCAGCCATGTGCATGACCCACCCATGCACTGGCGCGCCCACAGACTCCCCACCCAGTGGAGCCATGTAAAAATATCATGTGAGGAGCCACTCGAAGAACAGAAGGTTGCTACAAGGCTTTACAAGGCAGCAACCTTCTGATCAGCACATGGGGAGGAACTGTTTGTAAACAAACAGCCTTATCTCCCAGCCTGATGGAGTGTTCCCACTGCTGCTGCTGTGCTACTAGAAGGCAGAGGCAGGTGAGGGATGGGGTCTGGAGCCAGGGAAGGGAGGAAGAATCACTTACTGGGGGAGAAGCTGGTTGCAGCCTGCTGCCCAGCCGGGCAAGTGTGGGGCCCCAGCTGGCCGCGGGGCCATGTGCGGCCACACATATGATTACAAGAGAAGAACTGCCTCAGTCTAATTCATGGCGCAGGACGTCAAACAAAGTCACAAGCGCAGTCCCCGTGCCAAACCCAGGGCGAAAACCAGACTGCGAGGGATCAAGAAAACTGACCCAATCTAGATGCCCCTGAAACTGCTGAGCCACCACCATTCAATAATCTTCCCTATGTCAAGAGATGATTTCTTGAGCAGGAGCTGCACCACTGCCTCTTTGAGGTGGCTCCGCACCCTGCCCTCCCTTAGGGAGGCATTGACAACTCCTGCCAGCAATGGCCCTAATGTCTCTCAGCAGGCCTTAACCAGCCAGGATGGGCATGGATCTAATTAGCAACAGGTGGCCCTTACAGCCCCAAGGACATCCGCTGCATCAACAGGTGACACCCACTGAAACTGATCCCATGAAATCGGACAAGGCGGGTCCTCCACCCCCTCAGGTTCACCTACCGTTATAAGTGCGGCATCAAAGTCGCGGTGAATCTGAGTGATTCTATCCACAAAAAAGTCAACAAACATGTCACAGCGGGCACTGGAAGATTCCAGTTCCAGGCGGAGAGAGGCCGGCTTGACCAGTCGCTGCACCACCCGGAAAAGCTCTGCTGGACGTGACTTTGCAGATGCTATGAGGGCAGCAAAGAACTCCTTCTTTGCTGCCCACACTGTCACAGTCTAAGCTTTTAAACTAGCTTTATGTCGCAATCAGTCGACTTCAGTACGAGTCCAGCTCCACCAGTGCACCAACCGCCGTCCTTCCTGCTTCATCCGGCACAGGTCCTCTGTAAACCAAGGGGACCTGCATCATCGGCATTCCGGAAGCGGACGCCTGGGAGCCGTTCGGTCAGTGGCCTCAGTCAACAAGCTGTTTCAGAAGACAATGAGGTCATCAAGTGAACGGTCATCAAGATCAGGAGGCAATTCCCCTAGGGCATTCCAGAACCTCAGCATCGAGGTATTTAATCCACAGTATTAAAAGAATGTGTGAGCAGCGATAACCCACAAGAAGTCTCTTCTAAAAGTCGCCCACTGTAATTTGAAGTCACGTGATGACATCCTGCGAGCATGCGCCACTCGTCTAAAAGTGGCCTTAGTTTGAGAACCAATGTTATAATCTACAAATCTTTGGAATTTCCCCAAAAGGGAACTAGAGATTAGCAATGTATAGCTGAGCCCAGAACCCCACCACTCTCTTGCCAAATGTCCCTAGCATTACCACTAAGATCAGCCTGAAGAGCTGTTCATTGATTACATTCTGCTTTGCCTGAGACTCCAGAGAGGATAGTAAAGAACTAGGACTTTTGATCTCCAATGCCTGACTTTCTACACGGCAGGTCACCACTGCTAAGGTCTTACTGTATCTAGGTAACGCCATAGTTACTGAAAATAGATCTGCTGGCAGCATCAGGGACTAACATTCTCTCTTCTTGAGTCTGGGCTGCTGAGCTATCATCATAGCTGGTGAGTGTATGCTAGGATGATAATCTTTTGTGGCACCTTCATGTTAAGCAAACCAAGAGCATTGCATATAACACCACAACACCAGAGGTGAAAGGAATGTTGGGTACAAACCTGGGGAATTTTCCTTCTACTGTAGTCTCTTGGGCATCAATCCATCAATCATCATCATCATCATCATCCATTTATTTATATCCCGCACTCTTTCCGGAGACTCGAGGTGGTGTACAACATAATAATACATTTGCTGGAGATCCTTTCCCACACAGGGGTCCAGCATACACAATATCACTACAATTCAATTAAGTACAAATCAATACAGTATCAAATTAACAAAATCCTCAAGCTAATAACTTATCTGGCCATCCCTACACTCAGGCAATGGCCCCATCTTTCTAAATATCCTGCTGCCACCAGGATATTCAGCTGGCTCCAACCCTCTCTCACCGGGAGGAGTCAGCCAACATTACCTCATTCCACATACAATACCCACCCCATCAAGCCCTTAGGCCCCACACTGGACCAAGGACCTGTAACCCTACAAAATAACATAATATTTCACATTCCAGGTAATCCAAACAGGGACCCGTCACATAGCACTCCAAACATCTCAAGAGTCGCATTCCCTGCCTCAGCTTATATCCCACTCTATTACCTCTCCCACAAAAACAGGATAGATCCCACCCACCACTATCTTATCTCCTATCACCCCCGTGGAAAACCTTACCACCTCCACCCCCCTCTCACCAGGGGGAGGCGGCCCCACAAGACCCACCTCACTAGTCATTATTAAATAATCTAACTCTTCCCACTCTCCTAGTTCCTTCCCCAACCCTGCCCACGGCACCCCACCATAACATAACTCCCCTTTTCCCTTTTCTACAACCCTCCAGTAGTCCCTCTCCATCACTCCCCTATCCTTATCCCCACAAAATACCACCCCTTCCTGCTCCTCTTCCTCCCTTCTCTTCCTCTCCCCCACCAACACAGACACATCAACCCCTCCACCTTTATTCCCTCCCTTCTCCCCCCCTCCCCCCTCCACCTTCTTTCCCAACAGACCTTTCCCCCCTCCCCCCCTCCAGGCCCCGAGGGGCCCCAAAGGGCCACACCCTTTGGCCGCGGCCCTTCGGCTCATGGCCGCTGCCTGGATGCCTGCGGTGCAGCCGCCGGGGCTTGATTTAAATGCCTCCCGGCACTTCCGGTTCTTCACGTGGGGGGGGGGAGGGCAGGCAGGGGGTATGTAAGTTGCCCCAGTCCCCCTCACCTTCACCCCCTCTGTTTGCAGGTACTCGGCGGGACCCTTCCATCACGGGAACAGCAGGAGTGGCAGCGGCAGCATGGAATCCAAAGACAGCCTGGGGTAGATCCCTGCTCTCACCACCAGGAGGCAGCCAGAGTTTTAAACCAGGCATGTGTGAGGGGATCTGATCCTCGTTCTCCAGTTGTGACAAAGCTATATCCAATTAGAGATTTATTTTAATTTTTTTAAAGATTGAAATTTAAAACTTCTGAACAAAGCGGCTATAAACAACAACGTCTCTAAACCTAACTATGGAAGGATTGGATGGATGTCCAGAAGACTACAGTAGAAGGAAAATTCCCCAGGTAAGTACCCAACTTTCCTTTCTCACTTTGTCTCCTGAAACCTGATGTTCTATCAATATAAACCCTAAGAGCTCTATGCACATCTAATTTATGCCATTCCCTTCCCTTAGGGTGAACAGGGTTAGGACAAAAAGAAGGCAAATTAATCTCCCGAGCCCTGTGAAACAAAGAGTTAACCTTTGGGATAAAAGAAGGATCCAACCTAAGGGTAACAGAATCCTTTTTTAAAATATGAAGGTTAGCGTTAGTGGAAAGAGCACCCAGCTCTGAAACCCTAGCTGAAGTAACTGCAATGAGAAAGGCTACTTTCAGAGAGAAGTAATGAAGAGAAATCTCACTAATAGGCTCAAAGGGAGCCCATGTCATGGCTTGTAAGACTAAATTCAAATCCCAAGCATGGAAGCAGTGGACTACAAGAGGAGAAAGAACTCTAGCCGCCTGTAAAAACCTCCTAATATGAGCATGTCTAGAAATCTTTTCCCCTGTTCTGCAGGACAGGACTGTGGACACTATCAATAGCAGCCACTTGTCTAGTTAGAGTGCTTGGTTTCTTCAAACCCGCATTGAGGCCCGCTTGGAGAAAATCTAATACTGAGCGAACATCTACTTTATGTGGATCTAGGGATCTGTCAGTACACCAGGTAGTGAACACCTTCCAAGTACCCTGATATATTAGTCTGGTAGAAGCATGTCTAGCTTCCAGAAGGGTGTTAAAAAACTGGTTTGGAGTACCCTAGTCATCAGAGCGTTTGGCATTGGCACTCAACCTCCAGGCTGTCAAGCGGAAGATCTCTGGGTCCCAGAGCGATACTGGACCTTGAGATAACAGGTCTGGAGTGGCAATCAGCTGAATTGGTTGATCTGTGCTTAGATTTAGGAGGTCTGAAAACCAGGGTCTTCAAGGCCAGAACGGTGCCACCAGAACCATCTCTGCACCCTCCACCTGGAGCTTGTGTAGAGTTCTCCCCAGAAGGGGTAATGGAGGAAACGCATATAGAAGCCCCGGAGGCCACTTGTTGTTCAGGATGTCTATCAATAGTGCTAGAGAATCCCTGGTCTGTGAGAAGAAGAGAGAGGTCTTGGCTCTGAGTCGTGATGCAAACAGATCTATGACTGGTAGACCCCACCTTTTTACGATTACGTTGAATGCCTCTTGACTCAGGGACCACTCTCCTGGGTCGACTGCCCTGCGATGGACTCAGTCAATCCGCTATGAAATTGTCCACTCCTCGAACATGGAGGGCTCTGAGGGATAAGACATTGTTCTCTACCCAGAACAAGAGGAGCTTTGCCAGAGACTGAAGGTGTTCCGATCAAGAGCCTCCTTGCCTGTTTATGTAGGCTTTCGCTGTGATATTTTCGGTATATATTAGTATGTGCTGGTTCTATACCGAATAGGACAGAACTTTCAAGGCCAACAGGATTGGTTTCAATTCCAGCCAACTCATTCTGTGTCTGACATCCATTTCGGACCAAGTCCCCTGAACGAAAAGGGAACCCATATGAGCTTCCCACCCCATCAGAGAGGCATCTATTGTGATTGATATTCTGGGTGGGTCAACTAGATGGAACTCCTGGCTGAATTGACCTGGCATTGTCCACCACGCTAGTTCCCTCCAAACTCTGGTGGGAACTGTCATGCAAGGGTTTAAGCCCTATGCTATCTGAAACTGAAAAGGTCTAAGGAGAGATTGGAGAGTCCTCATATGCAGACGAGCCTATTGTACATGTTGTATGCACAAGATAAGAAGACCCATCAAGCTGATGAGAACCCTGAGTCTGGTTCTGTGTGCTTTCTGGAGAAGTAAAACAAGATCATACTTCTATTAGAAGTAAGATTCTCTGTCATCTCTGGATTGGGATAAAGATCTTGTTTTTCTGAGTGTCCAAGATGACCCTCAGGTGTTCCAGAGATTGAACTGCAGTCATGTGACTCTTGGTGAAATTTACAGCAAAGTCATTAAGCTGAAGGTATTGTATTGTCCTCTGGACATCCCTGAAGGCCCTGTCCCTGGATTAAGCGTGGATTAAGAGATCTTCCAGATAAGGATGGACATTCACAGCCACCGCCCTCAGATTGGCAATCAGCAGGATAAGAATCTTGGTGAATGTTCTCAGGGAGGAGGCAAGGCCGAAAGGAAGAGCTCAGTATTGCCAATGAAGGCCTGCATATGAGAACTGAAGCCATCTCTGGTGGGAAGGAAGGATTAGTACATGGAGATAGGCTTCCTTAAGGTCTAACAAGGCCATCAAGTCCCCTTGGGGAGAGCAAGAATGATGGACTGAAGCATCTCCATCTTGAACTTCCATGCTCTTATCTCTGGTTGAGACCCTTCAGGTCCAAGACCGTCCTCCATTCTCCAGACTTTTTGGGAACTAGGAAGAGAATGGAGTAAAGGCTTGATCCCTGCTCTGATAGAGGGATGGGCTCTATGGTGCCGATGACAACTAGATGCCTTATCTCCAGCAGCATGGCCTTGTGCTTTTGCTGATTTTTGGAAGCTGGAGAGGTCCTGAAGGCCTGATTTGGGGACATTAGGAATTTTATTGAGTATCCTAAGTTTATCATTTGCAGAAACCACTGATCTGATACAGTGGATTGCCACTTTGTGGCGAACAATTGCACACATCCCTCTATGTAACAGTCTCTTACTGCAGGAACTGAGAGGTAGTCAGGATTCCTGCTTTGGGGTGTAAGTCTGAGGGGACTGTTTGGATCGATTAAATCCACCACTCCTCTGCTGTTGTTAGTGAGACCTGCCTCAGATTCTGATCTCCTAAAGCTGGAGTCAAATCTGTGAAAGGTAGAATTCGAGAAGTTTGAATGTCTGGAAAAGGGCAGAAAGGACTTCCTAGGGCCTGAAAAATTCTGAAGGGTCTGCTTTTTTGCCTTATCTGAAACATCTGCCAGAATCTTATCCAGGCATACTCCAAACAACCTGGAGCCATAAGGACCTGCAATGAGAACATTCTTAGCATGCAAGTCACCTTTCCACAACCTGAGCCACAGTCGTCTATGAGCTGTGATGTTAGGACCGATGGTTCTAGAGGTCCATTTCATAGCACTGGAGGAGGCATCCGCCAGGAACAAAGAGGCAAAATGGATCCTGGAAGCCAGTACCTTGAATCTCTTATCCGAAATCTGAGGAACCGTGGGTTGTTTAAACCACCTTAACAATGCCCTAGAAAAATAGGCAGAAGGGGTTACCATACAAAGTACCGCAGCAGCGGCCTTGTGGTTCTTTCTCAGGCTAGCATCAATGTCCTTGTCAATCTGGTCTTTGGGATAACAGTCTCCCTCAGTTGGAAAGACTGACTGGCATGCTAGAGAAGCAGCAACTGCATCTACTTTGGGATTCTTGAACATAGCATCTTTTTCCCTAGAGAAAGGACTACTGGAACTCATTAAGTCTTAGGCCACTTGCCCCGTTACCAGGGATGGCAATTCTCCCAGCAGGGAATCTCCCAGCTGGGAAACTTACGCTGAGCTCTGCACGTGGGCGCAGGACTGAAAGCATCATCAGCTGCATCCAGCGGCTTTTTTCCCTCCAAATGTCAGGACTTGAAATCCAGTCCTGACATTCGGAGGAAAAAAAGCTGCTGGACGTAGCTGATGACCCGTGCGCAGGTGCTGAGCTGGGTGCACGTTTCCCGGTGGGGAGATTCTCTGCCGGGAGAATCACCGGTAACGTGGGCAAGTGGCCTTAGAGTTTTACTAGGATGTTGCCATTCAGACCTAGGATAGAACAACAGAGGGGGAATTTACAGATGCCCTTGTCTACATAGCCCAAAGAAACCACAAAATATCACATAGAGAACAAGGTATCATAGATCATATAAACAATCATTTATATAACAAAACCATAAATATGAAGATAACAGCAAAGAGAATAAATACACAACATTATAAATACAGAACTAGGAAGAGAATGGAGTAAAGGCTTGATCCCTGCACTGGATATAAATACACAGCTGGAGCGAGCTGTCTACATGTGCTGTCTGGAGTTCCTCTCTTCAAATTCCACTCTTAATCTCCTCCAAGCAGGCTTCCGCCCTCTCCTGGCATTCAACTGAGACTACCCATGCCAAAATAACTGATGACCTTCTCTTAGCTAAGTCTAAGGGCCTCTATGCTGTTCTTGTCCTTGATCTTTCTGCCGTCTTTGACACTGTCATGGCCTCCTCCTGGATTTGCTACACTCCCTTGGTTTCCAGGACTCTGTTCTCGACTGGTTCTCTTCGTATCTCTCAAACTGCTCCTCCAATGTTTCTCTTGCTGGTACCTCTTCTACGTCACTTCCCCTCTCTGTGAGAGTTCCCCAAGGCTCTGTCTTGGGGCCCCTTCTCTTCTCCCTTTACACTCTTTCTCTGGGTAAACTCATTAACACACGGCTTCCAGTATCACCTGTATATTGATGACACGTAACTCTCTCTCTTTCTCCACTTCCATGCTCTCTCCCCCCTCCATCCAGACTCGTATTGCTGACATCTCTGCCTGATGTCTCATCGCCAACTCAAGATTAATATGGCCAAGACTGAACTCCTCATCTTTCCCCAAAAACGTTCCCCTCCTACTTTCCTCTCAATTTCCATTAAGGGAGTCACCATCCAGCTGGTCCCTCAGACCTGTAGCCTGGGATTTATCTTCAATTCCTCCCTATCTTTTAAGCCTCAGATCCAGGCTGTTGCTAAATCCTGTTGTTTTGCTCTGTACAATATTGCCAAAAGCCGGCCTTGCCTTACTGTTGCCGCTGCAAAACCCCTAGTCCATGCTCTAGTAATCTCTCGCCTTGACTACTGCAGCTTCCTCCTTACTGGTCTCCCTTGCTCTGATCTGGCCCCACTCATCTCCATTCAACACTCCACAGCCAAAATCATGCACTTTGCCTGTCACTTTGACCATGTATAGCCCTTCCTCTCCACCCTGCACTGGCTCGCTCTACGGGAACACATTCAGCACAAGCTTCACATTCAAGACTCTTCCTGGCCTTGCTCCCCTATATCTCTCCGCTCTTGTATTCCGCCACGCTCCTGCCCAGCAGCTTCGCTCCTCCTCTGCCCCACCTTTACCTGCTCACAAACCTCTTTCTCCTCTAAACATCTTCATCCCTTCTCCCTTGCTGCCCCTCATGCCTGGAACATCCTCCCTGGATACATTGACTCCACTCCCTCCCTCTGAGTTCCAACTTTCAAATCCCTCTTGAAAACCCACCTCTTCCATCAGGCCTTCCCGAGTTCATCATGAGTGATGTTGCATCCTTTCCCCCTCACTCAGAACTTAATTCCCTGTAACTAAAAGCCAAGCACATGAGCCTGCAACATCTCAATGTACTCGTTGAATGTACTCGTCTTTCCTGATGTTTACCTCTCCCTCATATCCCGCTCCCTTGTCTCTCAGATTGTAAGCCCCTTAGGGGTAGGGACTTGTCTCTAATTTTGGATTGTACTATATAAATAATAAAAATAATAATAAATAATACTGCAAAACAATCCACAAATATCAAAATGTGAACAATAAAGTCCATACATTCCAACCACATTCAATAATATGAAGATAAATACAATCCAAAATTTCTTCCATAGGAATTTCTTCCTTAAAAGTCTTGATCTTCTTGAGATTCATTAACAACAGTAGTAAGGGAGTACACATTGAATACTAATGAAGTGGGTGGGGCTTAACTCATGGATATTCATGAGATGGGTGTGGCTTAATTTGAATATGCTTGCCATCATGCCCACGTGCCCGGAACCGGATGTGACATCACTGGAAAGGGAAGTCATGTGACCCAGGGATGGATGTGATGTTGCCAGATGGGGAAGTGATGCTGCCGGAAGGGGAAGTGACATTGCCAGAAACCCCTAAAAATACACTTCCGGGGGTACTTGTACCCCATGATTGTAAGGCTGGAAAGGGGGGTTGTATGATCCCTCAAACAGCTCCACCCACCCCCTGGGTCAATAGGAAAAGGTTTCGTCAACCTAGACCCATGCCCTAAAGAGTTGATGAACCAATGGGGCAGTGGATCATGGGGTAGGTCGGATTGGCCAAAGGGGGTCACGTGAGGGTTCAAACAATTCATGAGACTGAGCTGAACCAATTGGTGAAGGTTTTGTCCGTCTAACCCGGCCATTGTTGAGATCAGGTTAATGGTGTGAACGGAGGTGTGCGTGGTCAGAATTGGTGGAAAGGGGATCATGTGAGGTCTCTCAAACCGCTCAGCCCACCACCCCCGACCAATAGAAAGGGTTTTAGAACCCATAAACCAGCCCCTAGAGGTATAAAAGAGGGGAATGCCATTTTCTGAGCACTCTACAGCGCAGAGAGCCGATTGCTACCACTTACATGGGGGTGGGGGGGGAAAACCTGAAATGGTTTACCATTGTGGTGTTACTCCCTTTGATCTTGTTAAAATACTCTATACAGGAAAGAAAACGGCTGAAACCTCAAAGCCAGACATTGAACCCATGGACTGAAGACCCTGTGGTAAGTTGCACTGATTTGGTGTGGCTGAGGAAGAAGGGAATGAGTGTGTGGGGGGGTGGGGGACGGGAACAGACACAGGACCTGATGTGACTTTTTTAAAGTCTTTTGTTTCAGGTCAACTCTGACTTTATAAAGGCCTTTGAAAACCTGAAGTTGGGAGATCCTGTGGGGGTAAACGTATCTTGTGTTTTCTACTTCTGCAAGTGTTCAAGAGGAGGTGACCAGATGGATTGTTGTAAAAAGAAACTAGCAACACCAGAATAAAAACTTGAAATGTCATTTGGTGTCATTTCTGTCTTTAGCAGGGCATGCTGAAAGCATGGCTGCAAACAAAGCACTGTTAAAAGAAATCTATTACACTCCAAGAGAGACTGGATGTTTTGGAGGGGTGAATCCTCTTTTTCAGACTGCTAAAAAACACAGTCAAAATCTGTCTAAGAATGAGGTGGTTTCATGGTTGGCTAACCAGGATGCATATACCCTTCATAAACCTGCACGAAAGTATTTTAAAAGAAACAAAACAATTGTGTCGGGGTTGGACGCTCAATGGCAGGCTAATTTGGTGGAAATGCAACATTTCACTAAGCATAATGGGGGTATCAAGTACATCTTGACAATCATAGACATCCTATCTAAGTATGCCTGAGCCTTAGGGCGGATTCCGACGTGCATTTAAATCGCACAGAATCCTCGGCGGCATAGTGCGATTTAAAAAACCCCGCACTTCCGGGCTGGTGTGAATGCGCTGAGCGCGCACATTTCCACCTAGCCCGAATGTTTGGAGCGCGGTTTGAAAAGCTGCTCGGAGCAACTTTTCAATCCGCACTCCAAACATTCGGGCTAAGTGGAAATGTGCGCGCTCAGCGCATTCACACCAGCCCGGAAGTGCGGGTTTTTTTAAATCGCACTGTGCCGCCCGAGGATTCTGTGCGATTTAAATGCACGTCTGAATCCGCCCTTAGGCCTGAAAGACAAGATGGGCGGTGAAGTGGCTAAGGCCTTTGCAACCATTTTCAGGGAAGGGAGGATACAAAAATTACAAACAGATGAGGGGAAATAATTTTTAAATAAGAAATTCCAAAAATTGCTCAGACAGCATGGGGTGCACCACTTTGTAACCAATAACCATGTCAAGGCAGGGCTGGTGGAGCATTTTAACAGAACTTTAAAAACAAAGATGTGGAGATATTTCACAGCTCGCAACACCTTTTGCTATATTGATGTGTTGCCTCAGCTCATAAAGAGCTATAATCACAGCTACCACAGATCCATATGTACCAGACCTGTAGATGTGAATGCTACAAATGCTCTACAAATGCTCTGAGGGTGTGGAAAACCAGGGTGGGGACAACCTGGTGATAAAGAAGGAGGCACCGTCTTTTAGAAAAGGGGACCACGTGAGGATCTCCAAGTTCAAAGGCAAGTTTGAGAAAGGTTATGAGCAAACCTTTACAGGGGAAATATTCATAGTGGATGCTGTGCTTAACAAAGCACGAAGAGCTGTGTACAGACTGACAGCTTATGAAGGCAAAGCGATCCTTGGCACCTTCTATCCTGAAGAGCTTCAAAAATGTCAACCCTAAACAGGATAAAGTGTACAGGATTGAAAAAGTGCTAGCCACAAAGGGAAAAGGTAGAAACAAGTAGTGTCTGGTGAAGTGGTTAGGTTGGCCTGATAAGTTTAACAGCTGGGTAAGCACTTCTCAGCTCTACAAAGTTTAATCATCATGGCTGACTTTTACATTATTTTGCCAAGCAACACATGCACCAATGCTTTCCCCCAGAATACCAGTTCTAATTTTACCATACAGCTAGCCAGACCCTTGGACCTCCCCGGTGCCTGGGAGGTGGGGTTGGCTGAAATACAATACCCCCACAGCTGGAACAACATCTCTACACCCACAGTTTATTAAATCAGTCTTGGAACCGCAAAATGGCGTTACACCCTTGCCCCAGGCTATTATTCAAGCATTGCAGAACTACTGGAACAAATAAACAACCAGATACCCAGAGGTATTGACCCACCTACTGTAGCCCTGAAGTTTGATCCTGTGGGAAGAAAAGTTAGGCCACTGATACACAAGGGGTCCTGCTCCATGGGGCTCTAGCCCATATAATAGGGATGATGACTGATTCACACAGGTTCCTAGCCCATGGGGCTCTAGCCCATATAATAGGGGCATCACCAGGTTTAATGAACCAGCAATTTCCCCACGCTGAGGACATTAAAGGAGGATTCAACTCTCTGTACCTGTACACAGACATCGTAGAATACCAGTTCATGGGGGATTTCTCAGTGCCATTCTTGCAATGTGTTCCTGTGCAGGGCAAGAGCGATGAGTTTGTGACCATCAACTATGATAAGCCACACTACGTTCCTGTGACTAAGCACCACATTGACACTATCACCATTGAAATAAAGACAGATCAGAACAAACACGTCTCATTTCAGTTTGGAAAGGTGGTGTGAAACTACACATACATCCTTAGAGAGCATTATATTTTTAAGATGGTGATTGTAAAAAATGACAGGGACCCCAGGGTCTATGCCAGATATTACAAAGCCCAAGCTGGATATGCCCTTCCAGGGTTTCATGGGGCCCCTGTGATGTATGGGGCAGGCATCGGGGGGATATTCCGCAGTCTCTTTCAAAAAGCTGTTCCTCCTTTAAGAAGAAGCTTTGAGTTGATTAAACCCCATGCCAAAACAGCCACCCAAAATATAGCCAAGGATGTGTTGGGGCATGTCTCTCATACAGTTATGGAGAAAATCACCCCTTCTGATAAGCAGGAGGGGTCTGGACTTTTGTATATACAGAGAAAAAGAGGGGTTAAGAGAAAGGTACCACAAACGCGATGGGTGGGACCCCCTCGAGCCCATAAAAGGAAGGCTCTGCAGAGGGGACCCTAACAGAAGCGGAAGAAGGCTGCATGAAAGAGGAGACATTCTAGTATGAGCCAAGGTGATATCTTTTAATCATCATGGCTTTTATTCACTGTGGAACTGAGGAGTGCACCAAATCTGAACTAGACCTGTTTCACGTACCCCCCACACAGACCAGCATCGAGAAGAGCATGTACATAGAAATCGCTCCCTCTCTCACCTGTGGGTGAAACAGCTCCATTTGATTTTTTTATCACTGGAAATGGTATAGACTATTTAGATTTGAACAACATGTTACTCTACCTTTCCTGCAAGATTGTAAAGGAAAACGGCGCTAACCTCAACGCAGACACCGTTGAGGTGGCTCCATTTTCAGCCAGCTGGATGCCACGCTGGGGGAATCACCTCATTAGTCAGAGCAATAACTGTTACCCTTACAGGGGCTTAATAAAATCTGTGCTCAATTACAGTGGAGATGCCCTCGCCTCACAATTTTCTGCAGGCCTGTTTTACAAAGACACAGCTGGACAACATGAATCAACAGATTTTGAGGTGGGTAACAAGGGTTTTAAGAAGAGAGCACAACTAACCAAAAGCAGAAAAGTTAAGCTGCTGGGTCCCCTCCAAAGCGACTGGTTTTTTTCAAGAAAAACTATTATTGAACGGAGTTGATGTTAAAATAAAAATGACTCAGAGCAAAGATTCTTCTTCCTCATAAGTAATGAGCCTGCCAGGCGGTATAAGTTGCAGCTTCTAAACGCCTCGCTTTTTGTGAAAAAAAATACAAGTGGAACCAGGAGTTCGCCTAGAACATGCCGAGTCCCTGATTACCTCCAACGCTAAATACCCGGTAGATCGGGTGGGGATGAAAGTGTTCAGCATTTCTGCCAGCTAGGGCTGAAACGTTGTACCGCTGCGGCAGCATTTACCAATGGAAAGTGCTCTTCCTCACCAAGCAGCATGGTTAGGAAGGGAGCGATTTTTGCGCCTTGCTCTTGTGGTTTTCCGTGGTTGCTGCCGTGGTATTTTCACCACTGTAGATTTCACACGGAAGCGGCAGGTTTGCCCGTTTCCCCTTTCCCTTAAGCGCAGCAGCTTTGTGATTCTCGCAGCATTGCAGCCAGAGGCGTAGCCACCATGGCACAGGGGAAGTTGCTGCCTTGTAAACAAAGTTCTTCGAGGGGCTCCTTCCATTCTCACTTGCACGCCCTTCTCTTACCGGCATATACCAAGCTCACTAGCTTAAAAAAAAAACACGTGATGTTCATACGCCCCCACCCTATATAAGGTACCTAAACCCAATACCGTTCCTTCCAACCCTATGCAATTAGGAAGAAAATTCCATTCAGGGTCAGAAGGGTGGGTGCTTGTGAGAATGTTTAGAGCCATCTCGAAGAACCTTGTGTACAAGGCAGCAACCTTCTGTTCTCCCTTGAGTGGGTCCTCCCATTCTCACAAATGGGAGAGTACCAAGTCTAGAAAGAGGTGGTGGGGGAATTTTCTAACAAAATTACACTCCATGCAGGCTGGATCTACAGCTTGGGAGGGGGGTAGAGGGGGGGAAGTAGGCAGGGGAAAGCCTGCTCTGGGGGGTACATTCAGCTGGAGGAGGGTTGGTTGTTCACTGCTGTCTCTGTTAGGATAGACAGATCCTCCCTCTTCCCTTTGTGATCACCCCATAGAGAGAAATGGGGGTGCAGATAAACTACAATGAGGCAGAGAGCCATCCCAACAAAGGGGAAGAATTTGTCCTTGGCACCCTAATGCACAAGAGAATTCACAGAAGAGCAGGGATTCCCTCCCCCCAATCCATCCCCTGGATCAGCATCAGGAGCCAGGCGCTCGCTCACTGCTGCTGGGGAATCCCTGCACTCTAAGCAGGACAGAGACAGCAACTAGTGCACAAGGAGGGATAACAAAGATCCCTCCCTCAAAGCTCAACTCTGGGTGCTGCCCTGTTTGTTGTCCCACCTTGTGCACTAGTCTCTATCCTGCTTAGAGTGCAGGGATCCCTGGCCCCAACAGCAGTGAGTGAGCACCTGGCTCCTGATGCTGATCCATTGTAGCTGTTCTGCACTCTAGGGGTGGGACTTGGGACAAAAAACCGGTTCCCGGTTTTACTGGTTACCGGTTTACAAAACCGGTATACCAGTACTGGTTTTTTCCCATTGATTTCAATGGGGAACTGTCCCCATTGAAATCAATGGGAAAAAAACCCAATACCTCCCACCTCCCCTCCCAGGCTGCGTGGGTGGAAGGGGGTGGAAGGGGGGACACCCCTGGATTTAAAAAAAATTAATTTTAACCTGAAGTCCGGCTGCTAGTGCGGACTCCGGGCCGCCACAGCGCCGGCAGCGATGACCCGGAGCCCACACCAGCAGGTACTAGGTGATCCCTCGGGTGGGGGGTGGTTTAACACCCCTACCCCAGGGATCACCCTATCCCCCCCACCCAGGGATCGCCTTACTTGCTCTCCAGGCAGTGACTTTCAGCACTAGTGGCTGGCTTCAGCACTTCACTAGGCATTCCAGGGAAACTGGAAGTACAGTACAGTATGGTATAGTACTGTACAGTACAGTACAGTAAAGTTGTAGTGTTTTTTAACTGTAAAGTTAAATACAATTTTCAATTGTTTTTATTAAGAAAACGTGCTGTTTTAAGTTGACTGGATGACAGATGCCAATCAGTCCATCATTGCCAATGCTGCCCCCGCCGGTGGACACACACACACCCATCGGGGCAGGCCATCACCACGCTGAGTGCACTCACACTGCTTGTTGTGCTTAGTGATAGTGACTGAGTGACAGCGAGAGAGTGAGAGAACTTGACACCACACCTGTCATGAGTCTGCGCCTGTGTGCCCTGGCCCCAGTCCTCCTGTGCGGAGGGTTGGGTTGGTCGAACAGTGAACTTAAGTTAACTTCACTGTGACTGATCTCCTCCAAGTGCTATTTTCCTCAGTCCTCACACAGGACTTGGTAATGGAAGGACTGGGCAGGCAGACTAAAAGGAGGTCTCCTTGCCTGCATGCTGCATTTCTCCTTGTTATCAATTTAACAGGTATAATGCAATCCATTAGCTGGTTTTTGTTCATATGCTCTGCTTACTAAGTATTTATATAAGCAGAGCAGGGCAGCAACCTTTTTTTTGTTACAACACACACAGAGATTTTGTGCACACAACAACTGCTGTTACATGCCTGATGGGGGGATTTTTGGGAAAGAATAACCACCTATTGGTAATGCTTGCTAAATTGATTATTCTCATGTGAGAAACGGGGGAGACATGCACACAGGTACACACATGTAAGAGTCACACATTCCTGGTTGACTGCTATGAAGTGAATATGTTGTCTTTCTCCTTCGGTAACTCTGCCACCTCAGTATTCAGTCTTTGCCTTTGTCTATCTGTGTGCACGGTATATTATCTCACTGTCTGTACGGAGGGGGAGGGGGAGTGGGTGGAGGATTCTGTGAACTTGGGGAAAGAATCATTCATTGCCCCATAGACACTCAGAGAAGGAGCAGCAGAAGGAGCAACAGCAGCAGCAGAGTTCACACACAAAAGGCTTGTAAGGGGAGGTGCATTAAAAAGGAGGTTTCCTGCCTGCCTCCTTAATTAACAGTTATAATGCCAAGTACCACTGTCCAGTATGTTACCGTAACCCCAGTTTAACCACACAGATCCAGCTTCTTATATAAGCCATAGAGCCAGTCTTCAGTCAGGAACCATCCAATAAATAAATACATAATAAATAATAATAAATGAAACAACCAGGCCCTTTTCTCTCTCTGCCTGCTTAGGTATACAGGTTGCAAAAAACTCATGTTGTTTAACAGTCAGGGTCAAGGACCAGGGAGTGGTTGCTATATCAATAAAAAGGAAATATTTTGCTAGAGCAAATCAACAACTTGGATATTCATATGGTAATCTCCACATCTTTTTATTTGTGTTTCTGGATTTAATGATGTGGCTTTTGGTGAGATTTACAGTAACTTTGTCCGATTTGGCTGCAGTGAAAGTGAAACAAGGAGGACCTTTTGAATTGATTATTTGCCCTCAGTCTCAGTCAAGTCAAGTGTCTCTCAGTAGCTGTCAGCTCAGGCAGCAAACATCCAGGAGAAATGCGCATCTTAAAAACCCACTATCAGCAGTCAGTATCAGCTCTGTGAATGCCCCAGTCAGTCACCGCGCCGCGATGAGCGGGGGGAGGATGGGAATCATCACTGGCGATTTGCATAACAAAAGTGAAGGGCAGTGTACTCCGATAAGTCAATAAGCAGAGCAGGCAGGGCAAGGACCGGGTTTTTTTTCAACACACACAATGTGTGGACTTGAGTTATTTGCCCACTCAATGTCTCTCAGTAGTAGCCACCAAGTCTAGCCTCTGAAATAGCCAATGAACAGGTTCCCTCTACATCTACCCACAATAGCACCAGCAAACCTTAAGGCTGCTGTGGTGCAGTGGTTAGGGTGCCAGCAAAGTATGATTTTGAGCTGCAGAGACCAGTGTTCAAATCTCCTCTCAGTATTTTTTCTCCAAGAACTGTATTTAACTTTGAAAGTTTAATTTTAGTGACTATAAGTTGCCAAAATGTTAATTTACTAAAAAAATTACTGCAGCTTTAATTTTTTACTGATGCAAAGAACTTCACTTGAGTGTGTTCTGCGTGGAACTGGTGAGGTCACGGTGATGGGCTAGGTAGAAGCCCTATTCAGCTTCGATCCAGGGCCAGGGATCAGGAAAAGAAATGAGTTGCTGTGGTGCAAATTGTTTATTTTTATTTTTTTCATAGTTTGTATTGTATATTGTTATTTTTTAAAAACAGTAAATTATTACAATGTTATTTCTAATAAAACTTACTTATTTCTAAAACTTTTGAATGGTATCTTTTATCTAGGATGGCTTATATACCTTTCTATATACATGTTGAATATGCCAGGAGCAAAATAAACTGACCATCCAATTCTCTATCACTTGGAGCATAGCCAGACTGCAACCAAAAGTTATTATTTTGTTTTTTGGGGAGATTTCCTTTCCCTTTTCTTTTACCTACCTTGTCCCTTTTCATTCACCACAGTCCTTCTTTGTCAATTAAATTACAGCTGTAAATCAAAGTGGTAAAGCTGTAAATAACTCACACTGTAGCAGAAGAATATGGGTGTTATTCCAGATTAACCTTTCGTAAATGTTAATGTGGAAAACGATGGAGCTTCAAGCCAATATGTTCAGACCATTTAGCCAAACACGCTCTAGCTGCATGGGAGGAGGGGGAGATTTTGGCTATTCACACTATAGATCGTATCTATCTCTTTATTATTATTCATTATTATTTATTTATATCTGTAGCACCACCACCAGCAGAATACCTGCTGATACTTTACAGGTCAGAATATTAGTTATGGATATTATGTAGTATGGATTAGGCTGCTTTAGGGATGGGTGAACAGAACTGAGTTCAGAAATTCGGTTCGGAAATTCAGTTCGGTTCGGTCGACCGAACTATGTGAGTTCGGTCCGAACTTCCAAACAAAGTTCGGAAATTCAAACCCCATTGAACTAAATGGAATATTATCTTTTAGGGATGGGCGAACAAAGCCAAGTTTGGAAATTCGGTTCAGAAGTACGGTTCGGTCGACCAAACTGGTTGAGTTCGGTCTGAACTCCGATCTTCTGAACCGCGTTCGCCCATCCCTAGCTGGTATTACTTGTTTCCCAGGTGAATAGGAACTGTGGAAAGGAAATAAGCTCAGTTCTGGAGGAACGCAAATGTGGCAATGAACCGACCTGATCATCCCCACTGTTGTTGCAATAAACCATCAAGATGCTGTGGTGTAGTGGTGAATGGCTGCTGCCTGCTGCAGGCCCTGTAGACCAGGGTTCAAATCTTTTCTCAGTCTCTTTTTTCCCCACAACTGTATTTAACTTTGAAAGTTGAATTGAAGCTAAAATGTTAATTTATTTTAATAAAAATGTGCTGTTTTAATTTTTTACTGATGCAAGGGAGCAGCGCTGCTGCCGCCTCAGCAGCGCATCAGTGCACGCTGCTGCAGCGCCGCTGACCTGTGGACTGGGCTTGGGAGTGAGTGGGACTGTGGGACACACCCATCGCCGCGCTGCAGCCTGTGACTGACAGGAGAAGAACTTCACCTGACCGGAGAACTACCCGAGGCTGTGTTCGCAAATCGAACTTCTGTGATGGCCTACATAGACGCCCTATTCAGAACTGGTAAGTTTATTCTAAAATAAAACCAAAATTAGTCATTGGTCTAACCTATATATTTAAAGGATAAGTTCAGGGCCAGTACTATAGCTGGGTTTAAAAAGGCCTAGATAAGTTCTTAGAGAGTAGGGTCCATTAATGGCTATTAATATATATTTATTTGTATATATATTCTTATTTATATAGTTCCATTAATGGCTATTTATATATATTTATTTATATTTATTTCTAAATATATATTTATAATATATTATAAATATTTGTAAATATATTTATTTAGAAATCTATATATTTGTAAATATAAATATAAATATGTTTTTGTGGTCTAATCGAGTTATTTAAAGGATCCAACCTATATATTTAAATGATAAGCACAGGGCCAGTTGTAGAGCTGGGTTTAAAAAGTGCCTGGATAAGTTTCTCGAGTGGGTTCATGGCTATTAATATATTTATATATTTAGTTTTATATATAGTCTCATTTATATATTGAATTGATAACTTATGTTTTCCTGAAAATTTATAAAATCTATAAAATCCTATGGCAGGTGAAATACTGATGGATGTGGCATCTGGCATATGGGTGACCGTGTGGAATTCTGCGGACTCCCTGGAGCAGATCTATCAGAACATCGAACGTCATGATAAGCAGCCAATTTATATATTGCATTCCATAATTTAAATGGTTTTAATAAAAAGCACCATATATAATATTCAGTGGTGCATCCAAAATAATTTTCATATTCCCTAATTGACAGAACAAGAGTTTCATAAAAGCAACCTGAGGTCGCAGGAACACTATGATGCCCTACAAAAGCAGCTGGCCGATGTAATGGAGGAAATAAAAGCCATCCGGCAAGAACTTGTGCAACTGCAAGGAGGTGGACTCGAGGGGGGAAGAACGAATGAAAATGTTTGATGTTTTGAAAATTGATATGTTTTTGTTCATAATAGTTTGGATACTGTAAATAGTTTATATATTTTTTTTTACCTAGAAAATGTTTATATGTTATTTTTAATAAAACTTGTTTATTGTTTCTAAAACTATTGAATGGCAGTCTTTTCAAATTAACGTCTATCTAGGCTGTGTTATGTATCTTTCTTTAATATGAAGGCATGTTGTAGATGTAGATGTCACCTCCAACACAGAGGGTTAGGCATGTTGCGGGGCCGCATAGGGTGACAACACAGCCCTGCAACATGCCAAAAAATAAGTGGTGTTATACCAGAGTTAAATGCATGTCCGATTTTGCTCAAAGAGGCGAACTCTGCACCTACTGGGAGCTTTGCTACTTAATTTCATTGTGGACCCAATCCTGTTCCCAGAAATAACCACTACATTATGTGCCTTTCATTCAAGGAGCTACTAACACTCTCTAAGCTTCTGCAGTTCACAGCCTGTCAGAGACGGGCTATCCCCATTTCAGAGAGAGAGAAAGAAAGGCACCAATTCAGATCCTAATTTT
Organism: Sphenodon punctatus; assembly: GCA_003113815.1. Taxonomy (NCBI): domain Eukaryota; kingdom Metazoa; phylum Chordata; class Lepidosauria; order Sphenodontia; family Sphenodontidae; genus Sphenodon; species Sphenodon punctatus. Next base: position 4,653,888 of record QEPC01004358.1, on the reverse strand, counting down.
CAGTAGCAACCACCAAAATTGCGTACTTAACTTCAGACACATCAGGCCTGACTGGTTGGTGGTGCTGTGAGCTTTTCACAGCTCCCATTGAGTTTAGTAGGAGGTTAAAAAGCTTCACAAAGTTCAGCTTAAATTGGGGACCTAGAAGCAGTGGAGACGCTGCTAACTTTTTGAAAATTAACAGGACTGCCCCTAAAATTCTTGCTCTCTGCCCCTAAAATTCTTGTAACGAAGACAAAGCTGTATTGCCACCCTGAGCATTCAGAATCTTAAGCCAGGCAGGCCACACTAAAATCGCAAGTTCAAAAAAAGAGTAAGGGTTAACTCTTTGTAGTTGCCATCTTTTTCGCACACTGTAATGGAATGATGTTTCTAAAACCACAGGGAATAAAATCTTATACTTTGTGAACACTAATGCAGAGATTCTCATATAATGACCAGAAGCTGGAGATTTAAGAAAAACGAAATAGCTAGAGACTTGTGAATAAAAAAACAAACAAGCAAACAAAAATTGCAAGAAGCAGCAACGGTGGATTGAGATGCATCTCTTTCCGTTGATTTTTATTCCTGTGCATAGATAGTACTTTCCCTTCAGTGTCTCTGATCCTGCAAGATACCCCCATCGAGCATTGAATTAAGGAGGTGTCTCTTGCACAATGCAGCTTGCAGGATCAGGGTCAACCTGTATGATCAGGGGGAACAAACTATCACACCAGTNGATCAGGGTCAACCTGTATGATCAGGGGGAACAAACTATCACACCAGTACAAGGGAAGCAAACATTTTTGTGGACCAGGAATGCCAATGTACAGGGGAGATTAGCAAAATTGTGAGTGTGTGTCACTCAGTCTCATGTCAGCATAGAGTGTTTGCCTGTTCCCTTCCCTGCGCTATCAGCAGTCAGGATCATCACCAGCTCTGTGAATGCCCCACCCCCCAGTCACCCACGCTGCCTGCGATGGGAATCATTCACCTGCAATTTGCATTACAAAAGCGAAGGGCAGGGCCCTCAGCTAAGTCAATCAGCACAGCAGGGCAGGCCAGGGACGGGGTTTTTTTAAACACACAGGGTGAGATTTTGGCCAATGGCTGGCCAGCTGGAACCTATTGGGGTTGGTGATAATTCTGAGATTTGGGTCTGGCTGAAGGAGATTTTCGCTCACAGTTGCTGTATGTAACAGCAGAGCACAGCAAGCAGGGCAAGGACTGGGAGGGAGGGCCCGGGGGATTCAGGGACTGGGAGGTCTCTGTAGCTCCTTTTGTAAGGTAGCAGTGTAACCAGTGCACTAAAGTGGACTTGGGGTTTGCAATTGCTACAGTACGCACTCACATATGCATACACACACACACACATAAACACACCCAGAAGTAGGTTTTGTGTACACAAACTGGTTCTTGTCCATATGCTCTGAGTATGTATTTATGTCAGCAAAGCCGGGCAGGGACATTTTGATTTTGAACACACGCACAGAGATTTTTGCAAGTGGCAACCTATCCAAACAGCTCTAGCTGATGTTACTTGCCCAATGGGGTTGATCACTATGTATTTAAGTAAGCTGAGCAGGCCAGGGACCCTTCTTGGTTAAATACACAAATAAGACTGCACCAAGCACAACAAATACAGGCATCCAATTACTGTTTATTGCATAGATTGGTTCATATTTTTGAGTAATTGGTACTTTGTAAACAAAATTAAGTATATCTATTCTTCAGAGGAAGGCAAAACCCACCTCTAAAATTCC
>QEPC01004358.1:4628688-4652046 GCA_003113815.1 Sphenodon punctatus | reverse complement strand
TATGGAGTAAATAGGAATTTCTATTTGGTATCATTGGGCTAGGTCCAACCCATGGTAACTGTTGCCTGGGCCATGACTACTATTTTCCCTTGCTATCTGCTTATTTCTAAGGTGTCTTTCACCATCGCAGCAAGGATATAAGTGTTGTGATAAGAGCTAAACCCATTGCAACCCAACAACCCATTTCTCTGCTTGTGCTCCACTGGGTGCAAGCTGAATATAAAGCCTCTCTAAAACTGGTTGCCTGAGGAGCTGGAAGATACCCAGGAGGTAAAGCTGCTGGTTGCCAAGAGAGGGGATTTGTTCAGCTGGAGGTGCCTTCAACTCTTGACAGCTGCAGTTCTCCCAAAGTTAACATGTTGATCTGAGCCTCCATTGTAAAATGAGATTAAAACTGTTACCTCCATCCATGTTTACAGGGTTTCACTGCACTTTCCAGATGAGGGATCTGCCTCTAGGGACACATCTCACTTGTTGCTTCTCAACACAAAGTTTCATCCTAGAAAGATGCATGCAACATGCAAAGCTCTCTCTTTGGACAGTAACATGAGGAGGTAGCATAATTCAGGATTATTTTACTTCAAGGTAGGTGCAAGGACTGTCATTGTTACAATCCAAAATTCCAGCACAGTACCTTGTGGCTCACTGGAGCAGAACAACAAAAAGCCTTCTCAGTCTAGCTGACTCAAGAAAGACCATTGAATGACCGAGTGAAATGACAGAGATTATTTCAGCTAGTCTGTGGCAAGTGTCTGTACATAGGATTCAAAGTAAAATTTCTTCAAGTCCTTTGTAGAAGCATGGAACAGACGACTTCAAATACTCCCCTTTATATCCCTGCAGGCAGATACTCTTCAAGACACTCGGTGGGCGAGTCTGGGGGTGGGGGAAGAACTGACCACATAGTACCTGCTCCAAGGACAAAAACATGAGAATTTTTTTTCCCTCTCACCAGCCTCAGTGAATCCTCAGCCCCAACGCTTAAGTTATGTCCTTACTGAAGCACGTCTAAAAATTCTGCAGCACATGCTGAGAAAAAGTGTATATACTTTGAGCAAGTGTGAATGCAACATTGAACTACATGTATCATATGTTTAAAATGTTGTTAGCCGCCTCGAGATGCTTGTAGCAGGAGGGGGCGGCATACAAATTATATATAAATAAATAAATAAATAAATAAATAGCACTTGACTGTGTTAAATGGCAAATGACATTCCTTAGAATGTTTGGAGAATACTGAGCAAGGTGGGAAGACAGAACAGGCTGTTGCTATGTGGTTGTCTATTAGGGTGCACGATAAGAAAAAAAAAATGTAACCAACTATGTAAAAGGGTTACATCTTATAACCTCCACAAAAGCAAACCCACATAAGAACAAGCTGCAAGAAGGATGCTTTCCAGCTTTATTAAAAAACAACAACAAACCAACAGGAAAAAACCCAACAGGATATCCTTTAAAATATACATTTAAAAATACTGTACAAATAAATCCACTGAACTGATAACAAATTTATCTGAAAATTTTGATATTTTTTTTTTTAAAATGGTGGTTAAAAATTATTGCAAGCCACAATGTGAATTAAAGTTTAACCTTATTGTCATGTGATCCCACAGAGATAGCACACTTCTCTTTCCAATGAGTTCTTGCCACAAAAGTACCTACCCCCCACCCTTTGGATCATAGCCCAGACTGGACTGACAGACAGCTTGCTTCAGGATCTAGTAATGCATCTAACCAAGATTCATCAGCTCAATCCACTAAATTTTCAATCTGCAATTTGTTGAAGCCCCCTTAGGGGGCAGGAACCACATCACTACTGCACCCAAATGCTTTCACTTTTGACAGTAGCAATATCACTGTTGTTTTTTTAATTCCATGTACAAAGGTCTATCCCAACTAGCTACATTCCAACTCTACACCAAGCCAAATGGGGCAGGTCTTCCAAAGCAAAGATGACAGCTGAATTCTATTTAAGCTCAATGCGAGCGAGGTGTAAAAGTGTCACATTGACACTGAAAAAATCTACCCCATGTCACCAATCTACATTGATATATGCTATTTGCCTTTCAGGTCAAGACTAGTGACAGAAATCAATGTAAACCTAGAGAATGATCTCAACTCCTGGAGAAGAGTCTGATGTTTCCTTTTGAAACAAGATAGCAAGATATTTCACAGTGAAGCAGTGTGGTCTACCAGGAGCTGGACATGCTTCAGTTTCAGTTCTGCCATGGAGACTTGTTTGTAGTCTCAGGCAAGTCTCTCATTGATAGATCGTTGTTCCCGTGTGACATGTGCATGAGATTATCACTACCCATCTGTACTCTCCTTATGCATTCTTCCCTACTATCTCTGCCTCCCCATGCTACATTCAGCCAAAGTGAATTGAACACTTGCACTAAGAGTCTGCAGCATAAGCATCTGAGCACAAGTTTCTACATGTACAAAACATGGCTATCTATTTGGCTGTAGTATACTGTGCATAGGCACAGCACTGTAAGCACAACACCGTGCTTACAGATTTGTCTCACGATGTGATCTTGAACACTGAACTTTAGAGGAGTAAATGATTTTGCAAGAAAATTGAAAGGAAAAAGGTCTGCGTTTTGCATTAACAGATTCCAACCCATCGAGGATAGAGTTTTGACCATGGGGACCATGACTGACAAGCAGCATGGTATAGGGAACAGAACTTGGCAGCAGATTTTATTCTTGGTTCTGCCACAAGCTTGCTGGGTGTTTCTGGGCAAGCCACCTGTGTCTCTGTTCTCCTTATCTAGACAATGGAGATAATCATACTTACTTTTCCTTGAAACATGACTTAATGTACGGATGAAGACCATATACAAGTGCTAGCACATTTTAGAATTGCCATTCTAAGCACATGCTGGTGATTCTGACTGTCTAATTCTATAGGAAAGTTGGTTCAATGATGTGCCAGTCAAATGAAAGGACTGCCTAGAAAGTTTGGCATGCAGATACATAACCTGCTTTGTAACCGATCTTTTAGGTAATTTAGTTACAGCGTGGACTTCCCTCTCTCTCTCCCAACTCCAAATTTGAAAAATACTGTGTGTGTGTGTGTGATATATATATATATAATGTTTTGTAGATGTAGACTGATAAACAGAGGTAGATGGAAAGATAAAAATCTGATGCTGAAGCTGGAGCTAAACTTTTCGACTTCCACCTTCGTCAGTAGCACACTGGGTTTCAAAAACAAACTACTATTTATAAATGTTGCAAGTGTTCTAATTTGTTCTAAACTGCAGCAACTAACTGCATATTAAAACTTCTCTCTCTAAAAAGGTGTTGGCCAGCAGATTTAAAACAAATAAAAAGGAAGTACTTTTTCATTTGACGCATAATTAACTTATGGAATTTGCTACCAGAGGACGTTGTCAAGGCCAGTAGTATAGCTGCGTTTAAAAAAGGACTGGATAAGTTCTTAGAGAGTAGATCCATTAATGGTTATTAACCAAGTAGCTTACGGGATGAACTTCTTACTGTCAGGAGCTCGTAGTGAACAATGGGGAATGGATTGCCCATTGTGACTGTTGGTTCTTCTCCCATGCTATTGAGATTGGCCACTGTCTGAGGACAGGATGCTGGGCTTGATGGACCAATAGTCTGACTCAGTACGGCACTACTTATGTTCTTAACACACTGACCCAATACCCTGTGCTGCTTACGTTCTGAAACTTGCAGATTCAACTTAAAATAAATAAGAGCCAAATTCAAATTTTCTTTTTAAAGAGGAAAAAGGAAACCACTCAGCATAAACAAAGCAAGTGAGTGTTTTGTGAGTGCTAATAGGATACGGTCTGGTCAGGATCAGTGTTGGCCAAGGGCTTTTGTTTTAGTAAAAACAAACTCCTACAAAATCTAGTTTCACAAAAAGGGTTTCCATGAATTGTGCTTAAATGTCAACAGAAACCTTTTAATGAAAATATGCATTTCCCTCCAATGTCTGCAAAGCAAACATGAACAGACTCAGCTTACTTCTCAGTCTACAAACTAAAGAGTGAAAAACAAAAGTAAGCAGCACTGTCCAAAAGCAAAGAAATGCAAAGATTAGACTGTGGGGATGACACTAAATTCGATTCCAAATTACCTTGTTTTAATAATTACACAGGATGTTCAAGAAATCGGTTTTTAAAAACCCTGACAGTCCCTTTATTTTTCATAGTAAAGCAAGGTGGAAACGCAAAAGAAATGTAATGAGTCTTGGAGATTAGGTCGCATTCTGAATTTAACACACAAGTGAAGACTGCCCCATTTGGAAGGCCTGATCAAAATGATAGCCGTTAGGTTTTAGGTGCTAATGCACAGATAATTTTAAATAACCAAGAGAAAGCAACTAGGATGCTCTGGAGATGGCTCTCTACTTCAGTATAACCCTCTCAAAACCCCTCTCCAAAGCCTCCCTCTCCAGCACAACATTTAAGGACATCAGCTCTTGTCTAGCAAACATGACACCAGAACTAAATTTGGAGTTTGCAGGGGAAGCAAATACTGATTTGAAGTTCTTGAGACACTCTCTATGGGAAGTTGCCTCTTCAGAACAAGAGGTTTAAATTGCTGCAAGGTAGATTGGGTAACTAGTCACAAACGTTTCCGGACTGTAAGTGCTACTGAGCAATGAAATAGGCTGCCCAGGGTGATTGTGGAACCTCCTTCCTTAGATGTTTTCAAAGACTGTCTGGATGAGCATCTGCCTGTGCCATTGTAGGCAGAGGGAACCCTGCCTCAGAGCAGGGGCAGGGACTAGCTGAAGAGAATGAGCTCTTGCAGAAGTAGGCAGAGCCAAGTTCCATGCTCTCCACACATCTAAGCAACCTCAAATTAGATCTTTCGATGCCTGCTACAGATGCCTTTCCCTGGACAAAACGGGGCCTGCTCAGGATGATAAAGGACTTCAGTCTTTGTAACTACACCCAGGCTGACTTCACGTGACAGTTTTATTAGAATAAAAACAAAACTAAGATATATGCCTCCTCACCCCATAGAAAAGGGAAGCACTACGAAGTACCAAAATAGCTCACTCCACAACACCATTTGGACCAAGGTCTAAACAATATCTTTTTAAAAGCTGTAAAAAGCAAGAGAGCGGAAGTAACACAAAAATAAAAAAAATGAAACTCATCCAGAGTGCACACTTAATGCAAGTCTGGATTTTATGCCACTCAGATAAAAAGAAGTGGGGAGACACTATTTGGAGCTTCAGAGAACATGAACATACTTGTCATCCCCAGTTTTACAGCCAGACAGCTGTGTATTATGATGTAAATTTACTCCTGGGTGTCTGGTATGGAGAGAAAAATTATGAACAAAATTAATCCCATTGTTTCAGTGTGAAAAGACAGACACATTTCTTATCACTTCAGACTCTTTGGAAGTGCCAGTTGCAGCTTCAGCCTAAATGCAATAAGATCTGTAAATACAGTAGAGAAAATTGCACTTGTAACCTTGCAAATCCAAAGGCCAAGAGGGGAAGCTACAACTTATTCTGGTACAAATACTGCATGAAGCAAGTGGAGTTCACAATTTACAGTTGTGTTCCTTCTGCTCAAAGCTTGTTACTGAAAAAACAAAATGGGAGCAAGTTGGAGAAAAATGGTATATTGATCCAAAAAGGAATTGTTTGAGCACTAGAAACTGGAAATAAGCCTAATGAATTCTGAACATAGGAAATGCAGCAGGCCGATATAGGAATAATATGCCCCAAAAGAGTGTGCCTGAAGCAGATTTTGTATCGCTTATCAAAACCCTAAAAATAGTTAGGTGGGACCTTAGAATCTGTGAGTACTAAAGTGGGATCTTAGAATGTGGGCACACAAAAATCAAAGACCATTCATCGCTGGCCATGGCACGTTCAACAGCAAAATATGTAATCGCAGGCTTAGATTCAGGGCCAATCGTCTGCCTGGACTATTAGAAAGTTCAAACATTTATCTTCCTAGGCTATCCTCATGTTCCTATTGACTGAATTTTGGCCATTGTGGAAATGTGTCCAAGTCAGACAGTATTCATCACTGTACCATCCACGACAGAAGCAGAACCCATTCCATATCAAACACCTGATGTTAAGACCAGGAAGCACAGCAGCTTCACGGGAACTGGCTTACCACATTCAAAATGAACCCTATGAACAAGACTATAGGTTGTGGGGAAAGAAACCTTTAAACGTTTTCTACCAACATACTGCAAAACCAGAGGGGAAGATGTTGGGAGATTCACCAGCAGGTTTAGCTGCCTGAAATGCGGATATATCTTCAGTCTTGTGCGAGAGAGGGCAGCGTCTCGAGGGTAGACACCCTGTTTTCCATGTATGGATCTCTGTTCTCTGTCACTGCAATCTGACAGTCACCAACCCTGCTGCCACAGGTGACACAGCCCTTTTAAGAGGAACAAAAACATGTTAATGTTAGAATAGTATTTTCCTCCACAGGCAGAGTTGGCTACTGAGCATCAACAATGCAGAAGTGAGCAAGTCAGGAATACACGACTAGCCCCTAAGTATAATCAGGGTCCCGATTCTCCCATGGAAAATCTTTCAAAATTCCATGGGAGTTTGTGGGCCCCTTGCGCCCCAGTCCAGGCCCAAGGCCAACTAACCCAGGCCCGCCTGGCAGCAGGGCAACCCTGGCACAGCGAGCGCTCCTGCTGCCTGAGTGGGCTGGCTGGGTTACCCCCACACCCATGATCCCCCTACCTGCTCTGGCCCACGGCTAACTCACCCCAGCCTGCCTAGCAGTGGGGAAAGCCTGGAGCAGCAAGCATGGCTTATGATTGGAGGGACCGGTCTGTTGGCATGGCTGGCTGCCCCAGCTCATGCAGGCAGGGCCTGTGTGGCCACCCGTTGCCATGGACACGTTTGGCTTGCCCTGCACGGAGCACTCTGGATTTCTGGGCAGTGGTCTGTGCATGACTATGAGTGGGTGCTGCGTGGCTCACGGGAGTGCGCATCCCCTCACTCCACCTTCAGACGGGAAGTCGGATGAGTGGCTCCTAGGTGGCCACGCATGGTAGCATCTTGTTTAAAAACACCCACTGAGTGATTAGACAGGATCAGTGAGCAATCTGGGAAGGTGAGTAGCTAGGGAAGGGCTGATGGCTAATGATGTTCAAACATTTATCCAGTTGCATGATAAAATTTATTTTCCAAAATGTATTTCTTTCTCCTGTCATGATGTGGAATGTGACAGATGCAAGCAGCATCCATAAAAAAAAGGGACTGACAACACATATGGCATCGCTTGTAAAATATGGCAGCACAGGCAGAGACAACAGCATCTTCTATCTGAAACTCAAATGGCAACTGTTAGCAGGATGAGCAGGATGATTCTTGTATCCAACACTCAAGTTGTAATACATTCTTGTGCTGGTTTTGCATGGCCTCTGAACATGGCTTTTCTACGAGAACCAGAGAAAAGAACTCCCTGGACTCTACATTTCTCAGGGCTCCTTACTTGGATGTTTATTTCTTGGGGGATAGTCTGGTTGCAAATCCAGGGGTGAACCTTTGCCAGCTCCTCCTTCTGCTGCTCAGTAAACCAGGGCTGTTTCTTTTGCATGACTGCCAGCTTCTCCAGGTCTTCCTTCAGCACCTCCGCTTGAATCCTGCAAGCAAGCAAGTTGCACTAAACATACAGTACGTCAACTGCCTCACGCGTGGCACCCTTAACGTGTACCCTAGCAGGACTTGCCAGCCGCTGCCATTCAGAAACTACCTGAGAGCAGGGAGTGTGGCATATCACCACACTGGCTTTCCTGACTGCTGTGCTAAGGAGCAGCCCAATTTGTTGCAGTAACTGGAAAAAGAACATAAACACAAGGGAACGCCTGATCCAATTATGTTGCCAAAAATCTGTGAACAACTGTCAGAGCAGTAAAATAAAGTTTGTTTTAATTTTACCAAACAATCATTCCTGTACCCATTAACTGCTGCTGTATTACTTCTCAGGAAAGCTCAAGGAAGACTAGATCAGATGTGGGAATGGGAACAATATGTATAGTATGGAATGGCCACCTGGTGCCAAGGTTTGTTTTTCTGGCTCGATTATCTAGGATTCCCTTTTCTTTAACCACACAGAACAGCAAAAGCAAGTGCCCAGCCACTCCACACACACACTGGGAAATCAATACGAGGGAAATGTGCTGTTGTCATTGTCTTTCATCACAAAACTGCTGCAGCGCAGGTCGCTCATGTTCTGTCCAGATGCTACATCAGAAATCAGCACCAATGGTACAGGATGCGTGGGATATGCAAATACCAGGGAAGCTTGAATCATGGAGTCAAGTGCCTTTAAGTTTCATCCTGTTTTTTTACATATGGGGTTGGGTGTTACACATCCACTCCTCTTTCTAGGCGGAGGACGTGAACCAATCTGTGAGCTAAGAAAGCCACTGTCAACAATAACTATTGACACAACACTTCAATGCCAATCTGCACACAGCACCAGACGAAAACAGAAGGGCACTGAACTAGGCAGGTAAAGTCTCTCACACACTGCAGACCCCAAGGATTAGATCTCAGGACCTCTGTACTTCTAACCTGGTGGTCATTCCTCTAGTCCGCACTGCACCATATTAAAGATTTTCTTGGCTCAGTCCTTATAACATCATTTTTTCTAATGTTCTCTTAAAAAACAATGCCTAGGAAAACGGTGCCATTCCTTACCGTTCAGGTATTTGGTAGGTCATCATCAGGACATGCTGAGGAGTGTGACTTGCTATCCTCCACAAAGATTCAATCCTAGGTTCACATGAAAAAATTCCTTTTTCTTCCATTTCCTGATTTCTCCTCCCTCTTTTGGAGGCTTCTGAGGAATCGCTGCTGGCAAAATACCCTCTACTGTTTACGCTGCCTGCTGAGAATGATCAAAGGGTAAAGATTCTGCAAAACCCAATGCAGGTAGTGAGGTCAGCTGCATGCCCTTGAGGACCAATTTCATACATGGGCGTGAAGAACACTTGTAAGGATAACACCACTATAATCGCAGCCACCCCAATTACATGACCCATTCCCCACACAATTCCCTCTTTTCCTCAAAAGAAGTTTCTCTCTATTTTTAACCGCACTGGGGCATCCCCCAAGCCACTGACCAGTCTTGTCTAAGTGTTAAGTAAGGGCAAGAAAGGCTCAGTCATGCAATCTTAGCACGATGAAGGGTGAAATGAGGCGGTGGAACAGCATAATGGTGAGGCATGTCATATTCCTATTTGGCCCTAAAGCTTAATGAGTCCCCAAACATTAAAGAAGCTCAGCAGCTCTCCCATCTCAACCTCTGGCTGCAACGCCTCCTCCCAGTTTCTTTCAGAAACAACTTAAGACCCTTCTATTCAGCCAGGCATTTGGCAGGCAGGGATAGGGTTGGGTGTAGGGGAGGGCTAGGTGGGGTGTTATGGGCATTTATTATTAGTTGATTTTGTTTTTACTGTTTTTATGATCGTACGCCTTTGCCCGAGCCTTTGTGGGAAGGACGGCATACAAATAATTTGACAAAATAAATCAAATAAAAGAGAACAACAGGCCACCCATGTCCAGGGTGATGGCACCCACACCTCAGAGCTCCCCTACCTGTGCCACAACCAGAAGTCCCATTGGAGCTAGAGCTAGGGCCTAAAGAAACAGATTCAGCAGATCCACTGCCCGACACGGCTGAGCTCGTTCCAGACCGAGAGTCCTCGTGCAGCAGGAGATCTAGCATTTCACTATCAACAGAGTGGTTGTCATTGTTACCACTATCCTCTGGATCATTGCCCTGGAAAGAGAGAATGAAACAAAGCCACCCACACAAGTTATGTCTGAGCTTGAGCAGGTGAGTTTACACTCTGGATGGACAGTGCAATACAAGCGCTAACAAGTCTACATCCACTCAGCGGCTTCGTCTGGAGTTTGCTTACAGTTCTGAAAATAAAAGATACTGCCCCCTGAAGTTTAAGGTAATATTCTCCCTAAGGAAGACAACAAGGCTCCAGGCTGGAGCTCATCATGCTGGAGTTTAGCGCTGTGGATCCTTCGTATCAGGCTAATTTGAAAATACTGTATTTTTATTAAGATCCGTGACTTCTCCTGCCCTGGAGATTAGATAAGCAAGAACACGTCACTTCTCTGTGTTCTAGATGGCGTAACACAGCCATGGACATGAAGCAAGCATAATCAAATACTACAGGAAAATGAGAGGACTCTAGCTCCTCTGATTCGCTGCAGCCTTGGTAGCTACTGAGATGCCACTTCCCTTCGGGACCCTACCCAGCAAAGATTCAGCGATGCCAGCCTTCCCAGCCCAATCTGGATTCAGGAGCCCACATTTTCTCCTTGCCTGCAGAGCTCAGATTCCTGCCTCTGAATATACAGCGGAAGCTGGAGAGAGTCCATTTCTATGCCCAAGCATGGAAACCGACCCAGGCGGATCCCTGTTCTTCGTTCATTAGTTGCATCCCTGGGAGACAGAGGGAATCATTAGAATGATGTGCCTGATCTTGTTTGGCCTCTCCATGGAGTCTAAAGGACCAGCTGAGAGAGGAAGCAAGTTGTACAGCCATGTTCCACATGCAGCCAAGCCCACCCAATGTCCCTGTTGGACATTAACTGCAGTCACATTCCCCAAGTAGAGAGTGAAGGGTGGGTGGGTTGTGGCAGACTGGACTTGGAGATGACCAGTTCTCTGAACGGTTTCAGAGAAGCTGTTCTCTTGTGGGGTGTACAGCTCACCAAGACTACTATATTAAAAGGCCTACAAGTCTCTCTCCTTGGACAGGGTCCTAAGAGATTTGTGCCCTACTTTCTCTACAGTATAGTCATTTCTACCCCTCCCTGAATCTGCTGCAAACTCTTGTATAAGGAACAGTCTGAGCATCCTTAGTGAGCCACCGCTGTAGGAATTAGAATTCCTGCACTGTTTTTCAGTTACTTACACATTTGATTTCCATGTGTGTTTGAATTTCTGCTTCATTGGGAGGCTCCAAAGTTTTGGGTAACTCTTCTTGAAGCAGGTTCAGCTGAAGAGGGGAGCTGCTCCGTGAGTTACCAAAGATTGGGGACTGGTTGCCTGGGGCCTCTTGCTGCTCCTCAGCAGGCAAAGGCATGGAGGTTGGCAAAATGTGTCCTACAGGGTCTGGTGCCACAGATGGCATAGCGGAAGCAGGGCCTGGAGGCACTGTAGGGTATGGGTAGGAAGCAGAGGAGCAAGGATACAGAGAAGGAAAGAGTGGCTGGGGGATCTGTGTACACACTGGGGAGTTGTGGAAGTCCATGGCCATAACGGTGCCTATGTTAGGGGCTGGGAAGGGCTGTGTGCTGTAAGGCAGATGAGATGGGGCTAAGAACTCCAGTCCTACTGATGGGGGGACACATACCCCTTCTAGAGACGTCATGGAGGGTATGGGAAAACCAGCCACTGGGTAAGGTTGGGTGGGAAGGACCATGGGAAGAGGCAGGGCCATGGAGGAGAGGCCAAGATGGGAGGCTTCTGGGAGAGACGAGGATGGTTTCAGAGAAGTTGTTCTCGTCTCACGTGGAAGGCTGCTTCCATTTCTATTACATGAGCTGCTGTCTGAGGAGTTCAGTAGTTTCAGGCATTTGAGTTTACCAAGTTTGCCTCTTTTGTAGCTTGCTGGTCTGGTCTGTCCAGAGGGAGGGCCTCCTAAAAAGGAAGAGTTCTTTACTGAAGCAGCAGGTAGAGAGAGAGAGAGAGAGAGAGAGAGCGCAAGCGCACATGTATTGCCCATTCTCCATTGAACAAATGAGCAGAACAAGCTCAATAAGCTATTGGGGTCACCAGATCCTGACAGACCAGCTAATCATGAGTCAACAAGATGCATGCCGGGTTCCAAGAGAAACTAGGAACCCTGCTGCAATTTCAGGTCTGCAATCATCAGCACACTTACTTGCGAGTTCCAATGGTATCAATGGAGATTACTCACGAGTAGGTGTGCTTAGAGTTGCAGCCTGAGTGAGTAGCGTTCAGAACTAGGTAGGTTCTTCTGCCAAGTGACTGCTAATATGCGCCGGCAGGCTGCTCCTCTGTGCAGTGCCTGATAGGACATGAACAGGTGAGCTGCCCTAGAGTCCTTCTGCATTTACCACACAGAACAGCTTGTGCCTACCTTGGCCATGGAAATAAACTTTGTTGTTTCTGTTCCCTTGCTGAAGATATGACCTGTACGGGGACAACAATATCCTCTGGCGTAACCTGTCAACATAGTTCTTCTCCTGTTTCTGAGTGTGAGCTGACAAGACCTCTTTCGTTAGCCCAACTTGCTTAAACTCCTCTGGCAGCATCGTGGGACTTCGAGCGTTGGCAGGGAACTGCTCAATCTGCTCAAACTGCAGGGTGGCATCCTCTAATGCAGTCACTTCTGAAAAGCGGGAGAAAAAACAAAATCACTCGTTCTGTGTCCTTGCAATTACCAACACTTTAGCATTTGATCTCTCTATCCAAAAAGATCATCGAGCTGTGCTGACAGGTAGTGACTCGGTTCAATGAGGGACACATACTTGAACGGTAACATAGGGATGGGACTACAGAACTACTTTCGGTTTTAGTTCTCTGAGAATTTTGGTTCTGATTTAGTTTTTTTTGCATTTAATCCCCCCCCCCTCCACCCCCCAGTTTTTTTGCACTGAAAAATATAAATAAATTTCAATGCAAAAAAACCCTGACAACTGAAACGAGAACCGAAATTTTGGACAGAACCGAAACAGCCATTTTCGAGTTGTTTAGGTTCTATCCGAAACTGAAATTCCCATCCTTAGTAACTCATATGCTGACAAAGTTTGAGTAATATTGTAAGAGAGTACATATGTATTTTCCCATTTGGGTTATTAGCACCTTAGAAAATTTCAAACTGAATTTAATTTTAACTGTTCATGTTTTATAGTTCTCTGTACTCTGATAGCGACATGAGGCTGGTCTACTTTACTTGTTAATTTGTGGGTTTGCAGAAGGATGAAATAAACAGAAATTTAAAATTATATGAACCTTTCTTTTAAAAAAATATATTTAAAAAATGTAATTTTAAAAAAGCATGTCAAATAAATTCTCTAATGTGGACCTCCCTTATCCAGATCACCCTCTACTCTGGCCATGCTTTATGCTCCCTGCTATGTTCATTGGCATGCCTGGAGTAGAAAAGCACTGAACAGCTGATGGACCCCAAAACCTCTCCCCTGCCTCCATATTCCACCAGACACCACTTCAGTGCAAACATTTTATTGAAATTATGGACCTAAATTCTCTAGAAATTCTGGGCCTAACTTCATATTTTGTTTTTTCCCCTCCAGCAATACATGTTAGGTTCCCCCCCTCAGCTTTCTTCCTGTAGCATCAAAGTAGTCTGTAGCTGCAGGTGAAACTGTTGGGGCATTCTGAGGTCTGGTGGGTACTATATTGAATATCAGGTGCCTTGCTGGTGGGGCCTGCAGGTGCATGCTCAGGGTGTAACTAACTGCCATATTTGGGGTTGGGAAGGAATTTTCCCTCTGGGCAGACTGGCAGTTGACTCCAAGGGTTTTTCGCCTCCCCTGCAGCATGGGGCGTGGCTTGCCTGTTTGGGACATCTGGATCCTCTTTTTCTATAATTATTTCCTGTTATTTCAGGCATCGGTGCGCTCTGGTTGGTCCCAGTCTCTACTTGTTGCTATTGGTGGGATTTCTCGGTGTGGATGGTTGGGGTGTGGCAGGTCCTGCGGTGGTGCAGGGGGATGGATTAGATGCCCCCTGGGGTCCCTTCCAGCCTTGTGACTCTATATAATCTTCTAAGTGACCTTAAAGCTAAAGCTCAAAGGGTCATAATGTACGAGAGCAACAAAAACAAAAAGGAAGTTTACAAAGGAGCAGAGATTAGTTATGGAGGCCTCTAAATGCAACTGATTGCAAAATTAGAATGCTAACGGATTACAGAACATCCTGCACATGCAAGATACCTGATTCTGGGTGTGGAACGTGCACAGTGGTGCTGCTGTAACTGCACTGGCTGGTAACAGACACTACACTCAGAGCCTTTGTCAGGGGCAGGTCGGTCAGTGGCGCTCCTACCACAGATGCTGTGGTCTGTGCTGCTTCCATGGTGCCTTTAGGTTCAGATGTTACTGGAGTCTGCGAGGCAACCAACAACAGTCCAGACACATCTAGTGGAAACAAAAGAAATCTCAACAAGGCCTGGCCTGGAAATTTCTGATGGCCTTTCGTTGAGCCTGTAAGACTTGGCTGTTCACCCAGGCCTTCGGAGGGGAGAGTGGGAGGGGTAGTTTTTAGATTATTTATAATGTTGTTTTAAGTATTTTACTGTTGTTTTAGTGTTGTGAGCTGCCCCAAGATGCCATTGGCATGAGGGGGCAGCCAATAAATGTGAAGAATAAATAAATATCTTCAGAAGGGTTAGGACTAACCAGTAAGGCTCTTTGTCATCCAGGACACTTGGTTCAGAAATTGACATTCCTCCCTCCCCATCCCCCCCAAAAACTAACTATGTACTGAACTCCAATATGCAAATCACATTTACAAATAAGTAGAACATCCCCAAGTTACTGAAAAAAATCCTTCAAGAATGTGCCCATCATCGCATCTGACCACACGTGGACTTTTCATTCAAAAAGAAATGCACTGCCTATCCAACATATTGGAAATGCTATCTCAGACTCTTCTTTCACTACTTAAGTATTTTCCATATTAAAAATGAAAGCTTTACCATATAAACACCAATTGATAAATATAGGGAAGCATAATAAATGCTCCCATTTTAAACTGTTACTCAGTTTTAAAGCCAAAATCAGGCCACTGGTGTGAGTGCATGGAGCCCCACTCAAAGACCACCACTCATTTTTCTTGATCATGACAAAGACCAAATATCAACTCAATAGGAGTCTTTCAATTACCAAAACGTGGGAGAAAATAACAGTAGTAACTACCACATGCAGATAAGCTCTTTAAAAGGTAAACACTTTGGAAAATATATTGGAGGCATAGCAAATACTTTCCCTGGCCCGAAATTAAAACTAAAACAACAAACTTAACGTACTCTGCTCAAGGATCTGCTTATTCCCCTCTCAGAGCTGAGTTCCTGACTCCTGGGGCTTTCAGACTCTGCAGGTTTGGGAGTTACTCCCCTCAGAGGAGTCCAGTCACCGGGGTATGCTCCTCTACTTTCTACACATTGGTCCACAAGCTGAGCGTTACCCTTACTCGTTGGGGCACCACTGTCACGGGTTTGAGGGTCCACACCCCCACTTTACCGGGTTTGAGTGACTCAGTTTCCCTTGCGCACAGCCCTCTTAAAATTAGTTTCTCTCTCTGGCTAATTCAAGTCTGTCACAATGAAACTCCTTTGTCACCCAAGGGCCCGATCTTTCCCGTTTACAGACTCTTTACTCTCTGGGTTCGCAAGAGCTTGAGGGCTCTTGTTGCTCACTTGTGTTCCAATGTTAGACACAGACACTTCTTCATAAAGATAAGTAAGCTTATTGATTACATAAGCACGATAGTTAATATAGAGTAGTTATTAGAAACCAAAAGGTAACTATAATGCATACCTAATCTATACTGTTTGAGTTCCTACATACATCTTACCCTATAAAGGTCCATAAGCTTCTTGTTCCTCAGCCATAAAGGTAGAATGGCTGGGTGCTGGCTTCTTAGTTGGTAAAGAGCAAAATCATGTCTCTCTGCTCATGTTTCTCCAGCCTGCTGATGCAGGCAGGCTTTCACATGTAGATCAGTTCTCTCAAAATGGCTTTAGGAATGAGCTTCTTAGGTGACTTACTGGCTCATTTAAATAGTTTTCCCCCTTCTTTATCTCTGTTCTCACCTTTGGGGAATTGTGGGTCCGGTCACGTAGGCAACTCAGGCAAACATGGAAGTCAATTTACATCTCAACAGGGCTGTCTGGTGAGAGACCTCAGTACCCATTTTGTTATCTCTTTGTATTTCCTGTAGCTTGGTGACATGTCGGAGCCCTAATTTGAGTTCTACAGCTCTCAACTGTAACCTTACATACATGTGGACCCTTTGGCATTACATATTTACCAGACTTGTAGTCTACATGTAGTCCCGTGTTACACGTATGTGACCCTATGTTTCTGTGTGACAAAGTGTTTCCCCATTATAAACATCCATGAGTTTCCAATTACCTTCCAACACCTGGGCTTTATTTTGACCTTGCCGGGCTTGCCTGTCATCTTCCAAAGAGGACGACGATGTGTTTGTAGAGGATTCACACTTTCTTTTCAATGCAGGAATACTGCAACTTTCTAGGTATCTGTAATGCAAGAAGATTACACAATCTCATAAAATCTTCCTACCACACATCTTCCTGTGGGATCTTGCTCATTGTGGCTGGGTAGACTTATCCAAAAAGCCCCAAGTGGAAAGAGCCACAAACGGGCATTGCAGATTCACTCTCGGTAGGAGTCATCCACAAATGCCCACCTTCCCTCCTCCCAGTTATATGGAAATAACCTTATAAAAGCTATTTTCACAAAATGGGGCAGCATAAAAAAGGACTGATTCTGTTTTAACAATAAAAACCCCTTAATTCTTTTTTTGAATTGAATGTACTCATAGGCCTCACTCATCTGTGAATTCAGAGCTTCTTAGAGGTGACTTTTGCAGCTTATGCCTGCACACTTACTAACTGATCTCGCACTATTACCAGGAGGAATAAATATGGGCAGGGTTCAAAGACCTGCTTTCAAATGAATAAATATCATTAAGCTTTTCACTATGTTGTCAAAACGTTATGGTTTCATTACAAATTTTTTAAAATGTGATGCAACAGATGGATGGGACACTGCCTTTGCAGACATCAGACTCCATCTTCCTATAACCTGCACAGTTGCTTCTGGTTCCTTCATCAATGTTGTTTATTTACAGTTCTCAGATGCAACAGAAGCCCACCCACTATTCTACACTTAACAGTCTACCAGCCCTTGGCTCACGTCTCCAAGAATTTCAGTTACAGCACAGGTAAATAACCTGCCTTTTCTCTCATGTTTCAAGTGAGCCGAGAGAAACGGTTCCTGCTCAAGATTGAACTTTGGTTTTTCAGTTTCCAGTCTTCCTTCAGCAAAGCCAAGATTAGAAAAACAAAAATCTAAGAAACTGGATTGTGTGAGGTTTTTTACATCTCTGATGTTCCTTGTATTTTGTTTCCGAATATTAAAGTTAGATATCATATCTTAAACTGTTAAAATAACTGAATTTCAGATCAACTTTTACTTGAAGATATATACATCCGCAGAGATCCATGTTTGCTGCATTTCCCCCACTGGTGGCAAAGGGGGAAATGCAGTGAACATGAGTCCCTGGATATACCTATCAAATAAGTCAATAAATAAAATAAATATACACTTTTCCACTGAATCGGCTGGAGATCTGTGCCTCTTGGAATTTTAAAAGTTTGAGTTTAGATTTCCGAAGCAGCAATGTTTTGTGTTGTTAAAGCAACCTACTGCTGTTCTTCCATAAATTCATTCCCAGACTCGCTTCTGATTTTCCTTAACAATTCTGTTGATTTCTGCTCTCTGGCATCTCAAACTGGTTCTCATCTCCAGCAATCCCAAAGATATCTAAAAAGGCACCCAGCAGACCCAAAACATTTTAGGACCGAAATCTGATGCAACTTGCATTGCTACTTAGTCACACTTTCCCTTTTCTAGTTAATTTTGAATAGACAGTACTAAAAATTCTCAGCAAGTTTACTACCTGATAATATTGTCCACACAGTTGATCTGCTGATAGGAAGAAATAGGATGTGTATTCCTTGAGTCATTGTAGGATGCAGCAGCTGGGTCTCTAGTGGTGTTATTTCTCAGGGCTTGGAGCAAACAGGAAGGAGTGTGCCAATTACATAAGGAAAAAAAAACCCAACAAAACAAAAAACAATGAAGTCTTCTAAAGGTATGTTAGAGTTACTCCCCAATTAGTGTTTAAGGAGCTGTGTGCTATGGCGATAATACCGCTCCCTCTTTTAAACTGATTTTGTGCTTATTCTATTCCAATTTACATTTTTCTGAACCAACCTATGTTGCAAAAAGAAAACCACAGACTCTCAAACTTCAGATAAACATCACCTCAGAAGACCTATATAGTGAATACAAAAACAAACAATACACTTCTACCATTATTGCTGAGGCAAAACTAGTCCAGGCTAAGACTACCATCCAGGGTTGGGAAACCCAAGATCCAAACTTTCCTTTCACACAACCAGAGTTCTAAAACAGCTTTTCAAATGAAGCGTTTCTCTTGAGCAGAAGTCGGATGATATGATTTGCAATTAGAAGAGAAATGAATTAAAAAACTTCAGTAAAAGGACTTCAAATTCCTTATTCAGTATTCTGAATCATGAACTGTAGCCTTTTTGGATAACGTATCTTAGGATGTGTTCCTACAGGACTTAACAAAGAAGATACAGAACTCTATGAAGACACTTTGTGCCAGTAAATGGATTAAGAGAGACCACATTTAAGATTGGACTTACAGGATGTAGAAATTTCTAATACGAAGCTGGAATCAAGACAGGAAGGGCCTATCCTTCCCCACTATGAATCTCCAGTCTAAAGGGCAGGACTGAAGATGTAGTAGAACTTTCCTTTGCTTTTAGGGCTAAACACTGTTGACTCACCTCCCTGCAGTTCTGCATCAAGATCCATGTCTTTTTCATTCTGTGGTTTGCTCCGTGACTCAATATACAGCTGCTGACCCAGGTTCTTTATTTGGCTGACATCAGCACAGACCTGCTGCAATGTCATCTAGGGGTGTAGAGAAAGACAGACTTGGGTGGAGGGCTGAACAAACAGGGGCAAACCATAAGAACAGGCTCAGGTATATTTGTTCTATCTACCCCAATGTGGGGATGTGTCATCGAGGCTTGGCATTCCCTGGCTTTCATCAGTCTGAGACAGTGACAAAGACCCAAACACCCTGCATTTGAATAACTTTTTTAAACAGATATAAGCCTCCAGGGATGGAAAATTAGAGCAGAGACGTACTGTTTATCCAAGAAAATGCTTGAGAGAACTGGGTATTTCAAAGTTATGTTTTCATTAAAGGACTATTTTTATATCTATTATGATAGGGCTAATAGGATCTGCTATCCTGAACATTTATTTTTTTTTGGCCATAAATACCATATTCTGTTTTCAGCATGGTTCCTCTCCAACTGGAAGAGTTGGCAAAAAGAGAACTGCATTATTTTATTACAGTTCACACTGGATGCCCACCTGCTGTTTGAGGATCCCACCAGCAGCAAGGGATCGGGCCTTTGCTGCGGTGGGCCCCCCAGTGTACTACTTGCTACCTCCAGATGTTTGAAGATGAGGAGGGAGGAGCCAAGACAAAGAGCACCTGAAGACTTTTTTTGTTCTACAGGTGCTTTTAGACAATCCACTGCTGGTTCCCCTTCACATACTTTGTCCTCTCCTTTATCTCCCCTCTCCCATTTTAAAAATATTTTTAAAATTAATTTAAAATTGTTATGGTATTTTATTGTAATTTTTTTACTAATGCTGTGAAGTGCTCTGAGCACAATCAGACAGAGAGATTCTATACAAATAAAATGTATTACTACCATAACAGATTATTTCTCTGGCTATTTCAAAAATCCAGTATTTTGAACCAATCTAAGTATATTTAACTGAAGCACTTTTATCTGCTTTGTTGCGTCTTCTCCATTCCACTTAATCTTCAATACATGAAGTCATGAGTGTGCTGAAAGAGGTTTTGAGGGTACAGGGGGTGTTATTGCATTTCTACTGTACGTGAATAATGCCACACGTGGACTTACTGGTTCTCTCTGTATCTCTTCCACACACTTCCCACTGGAGTCACTAGAAGATGCTATGCTAATGTAGTGTTCATAAGACCCATTGCTACCAAGACTTCCATAACCACTAGAGCCATTGCTATGAACTGGCTGTAAAGACAGACAAAATTAATTTATATTAGTTATTAACATAACAAATGTTTATCCTGCCCCCTCCTGCAAAAGCAGCTCGGGGCGGTTAACAAGTACAAAAGAGAAATAAAATAAACATAAAATGATACAGTCCACCAAGGAGGATATTAAAGTATAAACAAAAGAACTCCCCCTCAAATCCCCCACCCAACTCATCTCCCTCACTGAAAGCCTGGCAGAACAGCCAGGTCTTACATTGTCGGTGGAAGGAGATCCAGGGCCACCCGGACCTCCACTGGAAGATAGTTCCACAGCCTAGGTGTGGCCACTGAGAACACCCTCTCCATAGGTTGCCCTCCAAGTCACTCGGGGGACTTCAAGGTGCTTCCAGCAGACTGCAGGGGTCGATCCAGTAGTGGGGTGGGGTGAGGTGGTCCTGCACGTAGGTGGCCCAGGTCATATAGAGCTTTATAGGTAAAGCACCAACACCTTGAATCATGCCCGGAAGACTACTGGCAGTCAGTGCAGAGCTTGGAGCACTGGTGTTATGCGCTCACGGTGACCCATCCCTGTTAGGAGATGGGCCGCCGCATTCTGCACCAGCTGCAGTCTCCAAATCACCACCACAGGTAGCGCATTACAATAGTCTAGTCTTGAGGTGATAAAAACATGGATGATAGTGGCCAGGTCGGAATCCGAGACAAATGGCCAAAGCCGCCAGATGTAATTGGCAAAATGCGCTCCTCGCCACAGCCCCCACTTAGAGATCCAGGCGGAGCTGGGAATCGAAGAGCACCCCCAAACTACGAACCTGGGGGACCATCAGGGGGGCAAAACCCATCAACAACAGAGGATGCCACACCCACTAACATCACCTCCATTTTCTCCGGTTCAGACGGCTCACCCTCATCCAGTCCCCCACAGCCGCCAAACACCGAGACTGCTGGGTCTGGGTTGGATGAAAAAGAGAGGTAGAGTTGGGTGTCATCAGCATCTTGATGACACCGCACCCCAAACAGGCTCATGATCTTGCCCATCAGCTGCATATACATGTTGAACAGGAGAGGGGACAAAGAGGGAACCCTGCTGAACTCCACACAAAAGGTCTCGGGGAGATGAACAGTCCTTGAGCACCAGCCGCTGAGTTTTCCAGGCCAGGAAGGAGTGGAACCATTCAAGAACAATTCTGTCCACTCTGGTTCTGTCCCGCAGACGAGTCACCAAAATTTCATGGTCAATGGTATCAAAGGCAGCCGACAGATCTAACAGAATCAGCAGGGTTGACCAGAAGCATATGAGGAAAATAGAGAACACTGTTAGCAACAGAAGTGCAGGTGGCTCAGGAGAGGTCAATAAAAAGCCTACAGTTCACAGTCACAACGTGTGGTGCTGGGTGATTTTTCATCTTCTCCCCGAGGCCTCACGTGTGGGGTTCCGCAGGGTTTCATCCTATCCCCTCTCTTGTTCAATGTGTATATGCAGCCTTTGGGGGAGGTTTTCAGGGAGTTTGGGGGTGAGGTGTCATCAATAGAATGATGACACCCAGCTATCTCTCTCATTTTCATCTGACCCAGGTCCGGCAGCCTCAGAGCTTACCCAGTGTTTGTCAGCTGTGGGAGATTGGATGAGGGTGCGCCGCCTGAAGTTAAATCCTGACAAAATGGAGATGATGGTTGTACGGAAAGCTGAGGGAGTGATGGCCCCATCATTGATAGGGTCCGTCCGTCCCCACCCCTGGTATCTCAGGTCTGGAGTCTGGGGGTGTTCCTGGATCCACAGCTCCGCCTGGATGTCCAGGTGGTGGCTGTGGCAAAGAGGGCATGCCACCAGTTACATCTGGTACATTGGCTTAGGCCGTATGTCTCTGACTCAGATCTGGCCACAATCGTCCATGCTTTTATTACCTTGAGACTGAACTACTGTAACGCACTCTACGTGGGCTACCCTTGGTGCTGATTTGGAGACTGCAGCTGGTGAAGAATGCGGCGGCCCGCCTCCTGACTGGGACGGGCCGACGCGAGCACATTACACCAGTGCTTCATTCTCTACGCTAGCTGCCAATAGTCTTCTGGGCCCAATTCAAGGTGTTGATGTTGACCTTTAAAGCTCTAAACAGCCTGGGTCCCACCTACCAGCAGGACCGCCTCACCCTCCGGGACCTGGAACAGCCCCTACGGTCGGTTGGGGGCGCCCTCCTCAGGGTCCCCCGGGTGTCAACCATGAGGGGGGGGGCGTTCTCTGTGGCTGTGCTGCGGCTGTGGAACTCCCTCCTGTTGGAGGTCCGCTTGACCACCGACCTCCCCTCTTTCCACAGAGGGTGTAAGACATGGCTGTTCCGCCAGGCCTTTACTGAGGGAGGTGGGGTGGGTGGGTTTGGGTGGATTTGGGTATGGGTTGTTTAATTTGGAATTTTGGGTTGTTCTAATTGTAGTTTTATCTGTTATGTATTTTAATGTGTTTTAAAAATGTTAGCCACCCCGAGATGCTTATGGCAGGAGGGGGCAGCATATAAATTTTAATATAAATAAATAAATAAATACACCTTCTATACAAGTTCAAATCCCTCAAACTGGTTATCCAATATCCCTTCCTTCCATTACCTGCAGTAGAAGTTTATAAATCTGTCCTTGCAATTCCTTTATTTCTTCACCAACACTGTTCATCTCTCTACTTCTTGCAGCAAAAACATCTTCATTTAGAGGGCTCCTGTGAAACATCAAGGGAAGTTGAATGCCACGTCAAACTTAGTTTAGTTACTGAAAGGCCTGTGGAACAAGATTACAGAGTAGGTTATTTAGGGAATGAGATTAGCCCTGCTGCTTTAGGAGGTGATCTTCTAGTTCTCTACTGAACAGAACAGGAGGGTCAAGTGCTGACAATTCCAAAAAGGGGATATTACAGCCCAGAAACAGAGGGTATTTTCAGACGTTACGAGATCACGCTCAACCACAGTGAACCACGCTCAACCCCGCGGCGGGGCCAAGGAGCCATGAACGTCTGTTCGGCGCGCACCAGATGTTCACCACGCTCAATACCCCCATGGGGTCAATTTCAACCACGCTTCCCGGGCTCCCCGCACCAATTCCCGTGAACGCGTGGTCAATGAGATCCCCACCCGTGATCAACCAAAAGGTAACGTCTGGATGCCAAACACCGCCTGGGATCAAAGGAAATGATCCCCAGGCGTGGGCAATGCATGTAACGGCGCTGCCAGGCAACCGGCATCAACACACTCACCGGAGGGAGATTTAAAGGGGGAAAAAGCGGCTGGTTAACGTGGCGGGATGGAGCGAGGAGGAAGAGAGTGGTGGCGGAGGAGAGAGCGAGGGGCGAGGAGGAGGAGGAGGCGGGGGAGGCAGGGGCACTGGCAGTGGTGGTGGTGGAGGGGGAGACAGCACAGGAGGGGGTAGGGGAGCCGGGGGTCACGCTGAACCTGGAGGTGGTGGGAGGGAGACAGCACCA
>QEPC01004358.1:4616652-4628588 GCA_003113815.1 Sphenodon punctatus | reverse complement strand
CTTCATTGGCCCCCTGCTGCTGCCTGCTGTATAATGGAGCCTTCCGTGGTGGAGCTGTCGGCACTGGGGCGGGTATGGTCCCATCCAGATGTCCAGTTGGGGCTGTCTGTGCATGACCCCTTCGAGGCTTACTACCTGATCGCCCACCACATGTCCGAGCTGGGATACCACTGGGGCATGATCCATTGCCCCACCTGGTTCATTGGGCCAGGCACCCTGGGCCTGGGCCCCTCGCTGCCCCCAACGGCTGCCTGTGAGTCCCTGGGTCCCTCCCTGGCCCCCTCATGTCCTGGGCCATGTGGGCTTGGGCACCTGCCCATGGGCTGGACCCCGGTGCCTTCCATCACCCTGCTGTCCTTGCCTTGCTGCCGCGAGGCCACCGTCCCTGTGTGCTGCTGCTCTGGCTGTGTCACTGGGCCCCCTCAGGGCCGCTCTTCTCCTTCCTGGGTTGCTTGTGTACCCCGGGGGTCTGGGGCCTGACTGCCCCTCCTGAACTCATTCACTGATGCGGCCACCCATCCTTGGACCTGCTGTGCTGGACTGCCTCTCCTGGCTGCCGTTCATTTGCCCCTCAGTGGGATGCCTTGACTGCATGTGCCTCCTGGGCCCATCCAGGCCGGTTCCCTGTGACATCTGGCCGCCTGCTGTGGCATTCGCTCGCGCTGCAGGGTCCCCCCATTCAGGGACTGTGTGTTTGCTGTGGGGGGTGCCCATGGGGACAGTTCTGCTGCAGAGTGTGCTGTACCTGGTGCCAGTGTGCTGGTACCTGGTGCCCCCCTGTGCCCATTCCTCCCCTCTTCCCGGTCTCGCATCGCACCTCCCCCCCCCCGCGGAGCCCGGCCTGCCTTCCCTGGTGTCTGTTCGCCCTTGTCCCCCCCCTTCCCTGTCTTTGCTATCCTCCGTGCCTGCATGTGTGTGTGGGGGGGGATTGGGCCAGCATGTGCTGGTGCTATGGGTGCCCCCGAGTCCCCGGTGTGTGCGTGCGTGTGTGTGCTTGCTGTGTGTGGAAACTGCGCTTGTTCTCCGTCTCCCTCTCCCCACTCCCTTCCCGTTTCCCTTGTGTGGGCATTCCCTTTGGTGCCTTTTGGCTTCGTTTGCCCTCAGGCGGCCATGCCTGTGTCCCGCCCCTTCCTGGGGGCTTCTTGGTGTGCTTGCCATGGCTGGGAATCGGTGTAACGTCTGTTGCGCTGCCCCGGTCCATGATCTGGTGGCTTGATTGCCATCCGTGGTCCAGGCCCCGTCACGTCTGTTCAGGGCTTTTTTTGGCCCCGGGGGGTGGTTGATGTCTTCACCCCCACCGGGAATCCACTGTGGTGAACCGGCAGCCCGTAACGTCTGAAATCACCCAGAGTGTCAAGGCTTACCAGTAACCTCACTGGTGTACGTGGAGATCAGATCATTTTATGTTATTTCAAACTGTATTTAGGTTTCCACATTATGCTGTGCCAGAGAAGAGTGGCTGCATATTTTAACTTTGACCACTACCGGATTCATATTGCAAGATTAAAATATAAAATGATTAAATGGATCAGGCAGATTCTTGATTTTTTCCAAATTGCTTTTTAAAAAAAGTTAAATGAATATTTTGAGACTGATGTGGAGCTACTGGTAGAATTTTCCATATTACCAGACATATGGGTTCTTAAAAGGAGGTGCCTGTGTCCTGTCCCTGCATCCTCAGCCCACTAAGGGTTACACCAAAATTCTAGTTTTAAAGATAGCCTTTACAAACACTGGCAATAATTTTAATCTCCACATTAAGTGCTTGAATACCACAAGGACGGACGTACTAGAAACCTCAGAGAGGGACAACAAGCACATCAGAGACTGAAATGTCTGGTAGAGATGGCATGAGTGAGCATGCAGGGAACTCTGAGTGATGTCATCTCCAGTTTAGTCAGCAGGAATAATCAGGGGCAGAGGATTTTGATTGGTTGAGTGCATCTACCTGTAGCTGATATATAAAATAAGATAAAATAAAATAAAATAAAAGAAGATTTACAGGGCTTCGCCAACACTGAGGGTCAAGACGCTCAGGCCAGGGGTCAAATAGAGACAACTCTGCCAGTGAGATGATCTCAGTGGCTTCTTATTCTCATCCCTTCTGGCCACCTGCTTAACTGACAGATCTGCAAGTGAAATCTGGGATAAAACTGCAAGCAAATGAGCAGAGTGGCTTCGTGCTCAGCTCCCTACTAACCACCTGCTTAACTGAGCCGCTACTGCATTTGGCAATCTCTGTTCAAGTAAGACTGGACTTGGAACTGCAGGTAATGCTTGGATAACATGTATGCCTTCTGGTTAGGAGATGAAAATTCACACCCAATAAGGAATGAAAATTGAAAACAACAGAAGTCAGCATGTATTCTTGAGGCTATTAACTAGGAAAAAATCAAAATTCACAACCCTGTTGATAGCTAAAATGAAAGACTAAAGAGCAATGATTTTTGTACTTTCGACTGTGCTAACAACAACAACAACAACACATTTCATTTACAAACATGAGTTTGGGCAGCTCTATTTCCTGTAGAAAGCAATGACCTTTTAGGCAGTTTTGGGAAGAGAGACCTTGGGTACAACACATCTGTAAGCAATTTATCCTTCATGCAAGCAAATGAGACTCAAGTGCCTAAGTATTAATCTTTACTCCGGTCTCTCTACATAAAACTGTTATGACTGCCCTGGTTTTGCAGATATCGTGTTCATTACTGTGCTACGTGGTGCAAATAAAATTGCATAAACAACATCTGCTCTGGTTTTCACTTGACCAAGATTTAATTATTTGCATGCTCAACCTACATTGGTTTTGGAAAATGGGCTGCAGCACAGATGCTATCCAGCCACAGCACCTATCCTTTGACCAGAGTATTAGCTAGTGTAATTAGTCAGATTCCATATTAAAAACGATGTACTGTGTAGAGGTTTAATGCAGAAAAGTGAGTCGGAGGTTTAGTTTGGCTTACGTTCTGACTTTGTGCCGGCCAACGATAAACACAACCTTCCTGCTCCAGGGGCTCACAAAGCTGGACCAGCTGGTATCCAATATGATGTAGTCTCCATTTTGAGTACAAAATCGAATGGGTGAATGTTCAAAGGGAAGTTGACCAGCAAACTTCAGGACTGTATGGAAATCAAGGATAAAAACAAGGTTAGAATAATAGAAATCTTAGTTGGAAGGGACCTCAAAGGTCATCTAGTTCAACCCCCTGCTTGGATGCAAGATGACTACATCATAGTAGTGCTGTGTTCCTGAAGCACCAGCATGTGGGATCACACAAAGCAGGTTAAGAGAGCGCATTTTAATGAAATGTTTGCATTAATTAGGCTGTTCTGATAGAATTCTGTAACAGAGAGGGAATAATGCAAGGGGAAAGTAACATTCTGGAAAGAGATCGAATAATGCCAAAAATAAAATAAAAAAGGCCACAAAAAGTCACAGCCAAGCTCCTCATGGCAACAGGGTGCTCTTTCTACCATCCCTATCATCCAAGGTCCCTCTTCTCCCCCAGTAACTAAGCTAAGCATGTGTACTTGTGATTTCTCAACTTTATGAACATATTCCGTGTCTTTTCCGGTTTCCCCCTCCTGTGTACACTCTAGTCTGTAAGCCCCTTGGGGCAAGGACCCGTTTTTAACTCATGATTGTTCAATGCTGAGAACACTGTCAGTGTTACAGAAATAATTAAATACAGTAACAATTTACCTTTCTGATGTATGGCAACCATAAGGGGACGATCTTCTGGGTGCAAATACATCAAGATGGATGTTCCTATCAAATCCTGTGGCAGGTAGCCCAATAAAGGCACCGCTCTGAAATCCAAAGACAAGACCACTGATTACCAAAAGAGGAGGTCAAATGATCATGCTCTCACTATCCCTTCCTGTTGGCAAACCTTGCACATGATCTACCAGTGGGCGGGATCCGAGACTCAAGGACAATATTCTGACCTATACCTGAAACCCTAATATTTTTTCCATCTTAACAATATAAGGCAGATACACCATTGCTAATGTGAACAGAAATAACTGACTACTCACTGCTGACATGAATGGAAATAAGCAGTTTGGTGACCCTACTATATGTAGTAACACAGGTTTACCAACGAACAACTACATTTCAGGATTGGATTTTCATTTGACGTGTAAGGAAATGGTGCTTCTAGTTCTTGCTCATAACAGCAAGATCTGTCCCCAAGTTCTCTCCATGTGCCTAAAGCTGAAACAGGGGTTTGGGGGATTAGAAAATATTACTAGGTCTGTAGCTGAATGATTGTAATTTTGAATTGTTGACCAAAGGAAGAGATCCTCTCTTTGAAGTTCAAGACACTTTCTAGCTTCCAAAAATCTCTATCCATGAAGAGACTCTTGAAAATTTGTATGTAAATACATATATAGTTCAGCAAACACACAAATTGTGCCTCCAATGGCTTTTTACCAATGCTGCACATCTTTAGGGATCAAAGTAAATCTTACCTGTCATCTATCTCTAGAAAAACACAATCTGGGGAATGAGTTGTGGTGAAGATTCTTTCCTCCATCGGGATTTGAAGAGCTAACCAAATAGAAAAAATTACTGGAAGACAAAATATGCACCAAGCAGACACAAAGCAGACATATTGCACCAAAATATGCACCAAGCAGACATATTGTTTTTTGTGTTGTTCATTTTTGTAAGATTCTGGTCTATTAAAGTGCTTGCTTTTTTTAGAACAGGTAAACAAAAGAAACTGGATGGTGAGGACATCATCCTATGTCTCTATGGATAGCTGGCTGGTTGGAACATTACCAGAAGGAAAGAGAAGTGAGAAAATCATTCAAATTCCTGGAAGGAAGAGTCATGTTCTCTAGCATTCTCAATAGTAGGACTTGCCAGTAAAAGTTTTCAATAAAGGACATGTCTGTTTTCCTTTTGGTTTGTTTCTAACTGGAAAGCTCTGACTTGCCTTCATATCCAGAGTGAATCTTCTCAGCCAGAGCCAGGCAGCAGGATTCTGCCTCTCTGTGGTCAGACCTGCATACACTGACCAAGTATGGGGTAATCCGGAATGGGTAATAATGCTTCCTTTGGTATTGGTTGTTACCTCCCCTGTGAAGATGCAGAAGGATTAATCTGTTGGTATCAGGAGTCATTTCTTTTTAACTGCACTGCCAACTGCAGGACTGATGGAGAATTCTAGACAGAAGGGCTAATTAACAAAGTAGTAGCTTGGCCAAACAGGGACTGCCCTGGGATCCTTGATATAAAGTCTATGTTTAATGACCCGTCACACACACAGTTTAGTAAACATGATTTCAGAGAAAAATCTGCTCTGAGAATTCTTTCTGCTGCATCCTTCTTTTGGGCTAAGAATGACCTGGATGACCAGGATGTACCTATATGCTTATTAACTTTATATTTTGGTTGTCTGTATTTTAATTCTTATTATTATCGCTGTGTGGTTATGTTTATGTATGTCCTTTTGTATCATTTGTATATTGTATACTATTTTAGGCCATGGCGGAAGCCCGTGCCAATAAACTTAAACTTGGACCTGGATGACCAGATGGATATGCTGGAAATGCCTCAAAAACAGGAAATGACTATTTCAAAGTGTGCTCAATGTGCAATTTTCAGAAAGTTTCCTTTATCACTAGAAACCTGCAGGGTCAGAAGAGCTCAACGAACACCAGGAGAGCACAGAGGTGGCTTTAGAAAATTCTAATGCACGTTCAGTCTGGTGTGGCTGTAGGCGAAAATTTACTGCAACAGGAGTTACCTGCAGGGAAAGGTTTGGGGACTTTACAAGTGTTTCTTCCCGTTTACGGGCATAAACATGTCACATGATGTTTTCAAAGCAGGCCTTCAAACAAAACAGATCTCGAAACCTCCAAATTCCAGTTATATAGATGAATTTACCTAATGAATCAGTCACAATACTGGTGAACATGACTTGGACGCACCTGAAAAACACTTCACACAACAGTACAGACGGAGGTGCAACACTGAGCCCACTCTTTGCTGTTCTTCTTTGGTTATTTTAATACCCAAACCAATCTGCAAGGAGAACTGCATCCACAATGATGAGGAGGATGGTGTGAAGGTTAAGGCACTGGAGAAGGGCTCAAGACATCTAGATTTAAGTCTTGGTTCTTCAAAAACTGTGAGTAACCTTGGACAGATTAGTCACACTGTGCTCTCAGCTCCCTTTCAAAAGGCAATTACCTGATAAACCTAAGAGAATTGGCAGACACACCATTTTCACCCATTCCCAAGAGGCGATCAGCTAGTAAACTGGGAAAGGCGCTGGAATGAAGTCAGATCTCCCCATAAGCCAGAGGAAAAGACTTGAGGAACTACAGATGAAGATAAAGTAGTTCAGATGCTATCTTTTATTGGACCAACTTTTGTTCATAAAGTGATGCAAGCTTTTGAGCCACACATGGCTCTCCTTCAGGCTGGTAATAAGTCATAACTCTACTCAAACAACTGCAAGACACGGTAAATCCATGATGTCACCATTTTTTGCTGTATTCCCCCACCCCCACCCCATGTATTTACCTTGTCTTGCAATTGTTCAATTTCAATTCTGACTTACCATCAGCTTGAAGGAGAGCCCTGTGTGGCTCAAAAGCTTGCACACCCTCATTAACATATGTTGGTCTGACACAAGATATCATCTGAACAACTCTGTCTTCATCTATTATTTTTTGGGACCAACGTGGCAACCACACTCCTCTGTAGATGAACTATGGAATATTGCAAAGTCAACTATATTAAACACAACTCACACTGGTGTTCAACATGGCTGCGATGGCCAGCAAGGATAAATACCACTGCTGTCATCTAATACTCTTCCCTCCTCCCACCATAGCTGTTAACTATATACTTGCCTTATTCTGCAGAAAAAGGATTTCACTTGGGTGTAGTCATACAGTGAAGCTAGAAGGAAAAAAAGAATCACACACTATGAAAAACAAACATTCATTTCCTATGCATCCTTGGCTCACAAATTATCATGATGAGCAGCACATGACTTCACTCTGAGCATGAAACGAGTCCTTCTGGAGTGCATACTCTAAACTAATTCAGAGGAATTAAAGGCCATTTTTTTCCACAGTACGTTCAGAGGAGACTCGTGGCTGAATTCACTGGCGCTGTGTAAGGCAATGTAGAGTTCGTTCATAGCGGGGGGAGTTCCCAAAGGTAACTCCCCCTCTCTGGGAGGGGTGGGGCAGGGGTGGGGGGAGGGGTTGGACTTGTCTTTACTACAGGGCAAGTTATCCCAGGACAGAAGGCTCATTTCAGAGGCTACATATGGCTTGGGGTATATCCTGAACCCAGGACAGCTGTAATGGCACCTAATACAAAATAGGCTCAAGTAAGCACCAAGAAAGAGACTATGGGGAATGATCTTGCACTGACTCAGGGAGTGAAGCCAGAGGGATGGTCTAGAAGGGCTCAGTGGATCACTTCTGTGTCTGATTTGTTCAGTTTCTCATTCTGCAAAGAAACAGTTTCTGTGCACAACAAAGAAGAATGCTACCCAATCACCTGCTTGGGTTTCCACGTTCCAAAGTGGGAGGTGGGACTTGTTAGTGTGTGCATAAAACACACTGACATCCCGAGGGGCCAGGAGCTCTGCAAAACGAGTGGATTCCAAGACTTTCTTCTTAAAGTTCAGAACAGAGGCTGCTTGCTCAGAGAGATGAACCATCCACCCAGAAAGCAAGGAAAACACAGCCACAAAGGTGTCCTAGAAGACAAGCATTACCTAAGCTCAAAGTCATCTGCTTCCAAATACAGTAAGTGTCATAAGGATACAAAATGATTGGTTGAGAGAAAGCTTCATAGATTTGTGTTCAAACTGCCCTGCCACACCAGGATTTGGAACAATTTCCGAATAGCTGCTCTCCCAAGACATGACTGTAGTATTTAACTTTATCTTGTTTGAGGGCAAACAGGGACTGAGTCTTTGAGTGTTTTTAGACAAGTGCCTTCCCACCCATTATGCATATTGAAGGGCTGCATACGGCATCAATGTGGCCCTGCAACATGCATGATAGGTGGGTAATACATGGGGAAGCGCTTCTCTAAAAACATCCTTTGATTGAATTGATTTAAAGGTTCTGAAAGAGGGAGCCAACACTTTTACCAGCATTATTGTGTTTTTTTACCCTTAAGATTTCCAACTATGAATAGAACAGAGGAAATGCTGGTCTCTTTTTAGCACTACTCCCTCCCACAGAATTGTTCAGCTAGAATTTAAGGAGATTCTTTGGTGATATTTAGTTTCCAAGGTGGTCCTAGAAGCTAATACAAATTAACAGAGAAAGCAGATGATGAGTGCATGTATTTCTTACTGTGTTTTTCAGAGCATATTCAGATGTAACTGCTGCCAATTCCTCAATGCTGTACATGGCTTCATCTGTCTGGTATACGCCATGGTCACTGACAGCATGAAAAAATGAACCGCCTGCTGATTAGAAGACAAGCAAAGAAAAAATGAAAGTATGGAAATATCAGCGAGGAGGGGATTTTGGAGACAGCTCATAGTTCTGGCATTTTTAAGCAGCTTCCTTCATCCCGGGGCTGCCAACAAAGTGATCACACAGAAAGGTTCAGTACCAGAAGTGACAAGTAGTACAGGACACATTCTGCTAGTTTAAACTATCACACATGCACATCTCACAACATCCTAAATGATTCCAAGGGGATATCCTTTGCCCAGACCTACAATAAGCAGAGAAACATTCCATCTAATGGCAATATAAAGTCATATTCCTGGCTCCAGGACACTGCAGACTACTAACTGCATGGCTGCGTAGGCTCATAGCTTACAGAGATTCATTTGGAAGACAAGAGATTAGTCTATATTGTGATGATGCAGGGCAGTATAACTCAGGTTAACAGACAGGCTTGGGAAACACGAAAACATGTCGGGTAGCTAGAGTTTCAGACGACAAGAATTTGAGGGCTGCTGTTGTTGTAACACTAGCCATGAATCCACACAGCCATTTGACTGCAAATCAGCAGAATCGTGATGAACAACTGCCATGGTCTCACAGCAATTAGCATTATAGAGTTAAATTCTGTTCATTATACAGATCAGAGGTAACTGACTGATGCGGTTCAGTTGAATCAGTTTGACTTGTGAAAGGAATTCAATTAGCCAGAATTATACTGTATTCAGATTCAATAACCTTTTGAATTTTTGTTACACAGGAATCATCTTGAACGTCTGAATTTTAGAAGTCATTGCTTTGGCCCAAGGAAACAGATTTTCCATAACATTACCAAAAGTTGTGTTTATGACTCTCCTGCTCTGATCATAGCCCTGCTTGAGAGATAATATTTGAAGTCAAAAGCAGAAGTGCTGTAAGTTACAAAAACCACAACCCCCTAACCCCATTCAACAACTGTTCGTTGTTCAAGGAGCAAGTTCATCACCAGACTTTTTCTTCCAGCTCCAAGACAGAACGTTACACACACATAACTCTTAAGACTACATGTGGCCCAAGAGAGACAAGTCCTGCCTCCTTGGCCAATAAGCCCTGCCCATTTACACATATGCAGGGGGTACACACACAGAGGCACTCTAATGCACAGCCCCTCCTCATGCAGGAAAACACTAACACACACACACACACACCCCACGAGAGGGCAGGGGAGTGCAGGAGGATCTCCAGCAACAGGAGAAGAAGGGAATCACAATTCTAACATCCTGTGTGCAAGGGGAGGGAAGGAAGGAGTACTCAGCTCCAGCCACTACTGGGGCCAGAGACTGCCCCAGTAGTGGTGGCCTGGCCAGCTGAACACAAACAGGAGGAGGGACACAGGAGCAGCATCCCAGGGAGGGAGGGGGGAGAGAGAGAAGGAGCGAGAGAAGCTCAGGGAGTCCAGGTTTGGTGGCAGCAGCACCACCTGGGAGCGCATGCAAAACCTCAGCAGCGCTCATGTCAGGTGCCTTCTCAAGGTTTGTGCAAGCATCCTGTGCTGAAACCAAGACATGACACTTGGAGGCGACTGCAGCCCAAACCTCCAAACATAGGACACCCCTGGCCCCTGCCTTTGACAGGACTTGCCACCATGTCAGGGCAGTTCCACCTTGGGAGGTATGAACAAGTAGAGCGGTGCATTTTCTGCAGGGGAACAGGGAGAGGGCAAAAAGCAGCCTTTCCCTTCAATCATCTGGTATGGATCACTGATGAGACAGTATACCAGACAAGAGGGACAACCAACTCCCATCACGTGAGTTATGTGCACCGTTACACAGAACCCAGGCACAACTTAATTCCCATAATTCACTTCCTATGGATTAAATGCCTGTTTCGGAATGTGCCGATGTTAGTAGTCACAAGAAACATCAAACTAAAAATGGAGCAGCTAAATTCTGGTTCTCTCTATGGAGCTATGACTGCTATTCAGTTGCTGCATCTTGAGTCTTTTCCCCCCCAGAGGCTCCCCCACGTACCTTGGACCCGTTGGACACACTGCAGAGCATAGTTGAGAGCACGGACAGTACTAGGCTTGCTGCTGATCTGCTGCTGCTCTGCTGGTAGATACCGTTTCACTTCCTTGATCATCATCATCAGCTCCTTATAGTTCCAATCCAGTTGGTTACTATAAGACAGGGAACAATCTTTTAATTCTCGAACACTATCTGCCACAGTGTTATGTTTCTTCATGGCTCTGATTAAGGGTTGGTCTTGTACAGGGCCCAATGCATTTGAACCCCATGAAAAAACAATGTACCTCAGGCTTAAAGATCATCCACAACAGTAACAATTACTCCAGCATGTTATAGGACATAATGTTACTGCAAATCCAGATTGTTCTCAAGACAACTAGAAGCTTCACACCTTGTATTTCAGGAAAGGTGAAGACTAAGGTCAAGCTGAGGTACTGTAACTACAATAAGTTCCTGGTTTTATTCCTTGGTCCTCTGCTGCAATCTGAGTGTTTCAATTCTAATACGAGACCAGGTCTTACATTAATGCTCAACAAGAAATTACCTGTTGCTCATGGATCTGCTTGGCCTCCTGAAACTTCCACTTGAACTGCCACTGGATTCATGGCTGTGAGACCCAGTCCCATTGCTCTCTAGTCCATTAAACTTATTCCCGCTGAATTTGCTTTCAGTACTTCCACCGTAACGTATTTGTGGATTGTCACGGTAATGACTATTCTGCTCCTGCAAACTATCACTGCCGTGTGTTTGGTCTTCCTGTTTTCCAGTCTCAGAAGTGGTGGCTGGTGAACAACTCTCTTTGTGGTCCATGTTCTGGAGCAGGTTCTCCTTATTCATAGCAGGTTGGTGAGGTGCTTCAGTGTGGCAGCTTTGAATAGCCACAGATCTCTCTCTCTCTTGATTAGGAGGAAAGTCACTTGAGTCTGACGTAAGGATTTCAAACCCTTTTCACTTTACTGTAAAAATATATAAGCAACTACCCTAACTGGGTACAATTTAAGCAGCGACTGCATCCTTCCTGATTGAAGAGAAACTTTGATTCCCGATTTACTGAATTCATTTCTGTATAGTTCTCTTTATCTTGCTACAGGTTGCCATAGCTCTAACCCCCTTCATATTCCATTCACATTAGATTAGCAACTTCAACCTGATAAAAGGAAGCATAGACATTAGTGTCATTAAGCATGCACGATTAAAAATTAAAATTTACACAAAGTCACAGTTAACACAGGAGCCTAGCTCATTAAGTCTACAGTCCTAAACACACTTATTCATGAGTAAACCTCCTTAAAGCCAACAGGACTTAACAATTAAGGGTTTAATTTTATTTATTATTAACAAACATTTATATAGTGCCAGCAGTGTACCTGGCACTTTACAAAGTAATAAAATAGACACGGTCCCTGCCCTAGGGCTTACAATCTGAGAGACAGGAGCTGGGGGAGAGACTTAGGAAGGGGAACAGAGGGAGAGACAAGGGGTCTAACA
>QEPC01004358.1:4592666-4608306 GCA_003113815.1 Sphenodon punctatus | reverse complement strand
GGGGGGGGGGAGAGAAAGAATTGCAGTAGAAGAGGAAAGGGGGGGGGGGGAAGAAAGAATTGCAGTAGAAGAGGGAAAATGTTTAAGGAGCAAAAACTGGAAAAGCTGGGAAATAGTACAGAGTATTGGAAGAAAAAGGAATGGCAAGAGCAGCAAGGCAATTAACTATGGAGTCACCACTCACCGATACTAGCTGAATACCAATTTTGTGGCGAGGCGGCAGCAACATTTACCTCCAGCCTCTCCGAAAAGTCACAGAGGTAACAGCAAATCTGAGATACACATTTTGAAAGGGAAGACAAACCTTGTGAAGTAATGTGAACAAGTTACATACAACCCTCCTCCCTACCCAAAAATGATTACGTGTAAAAGCGACTCCGCAACTGCATTTGGCACCTGCTCTAAAAATGGGACTTCTTACTGGCTTTCAGAGGAAAAGCTTTCACAAAGCGTTTCCTTTTTGGCAAACAAATAAAAAAATAGGAACTTTGGTAAGTGTCTATAGAGTTACAAAATTTAATGCTTTAGGAAGTACCTTTTCAGGTTAAAAATGAAAGGCACCCAGGTAGTGACATATTTAACTGTGAAGAAAGTGTAAACATCTTGTGTGCTTGCTTAGTACAAATACTTCAATATGGCAGTAGGGTAATGTTTACAAGATTGGCATGTTCTTACACAACTAGTTAGAAATCATGAAATTGAGGCAAGGCAGGCAAAACCTGTTCAAATGTGGCACTTACGTGAGTTTCTCCCAGAAAGGCACAAGTTGGAGATTTGGTTTGCATCATTTAAGTGGGGACGGGGAAGAAAGACAGTGAATAAGAAAGATACTCAAGCATGCTATTCAACTGTATCTGGATAGTAAATCACCACCACTTCTAGACCATGAAACTCTAGAACTTATGAAATCCTTTTCACTAGCTCATACTCAAGTTTGCCAAGATACTGTGCAAATAGTGGGCTTGCTATTAACTTCTTACAATTAGGAGTCTCTTAAATAAAGGCACATCACTTTTAAACTACTGTTAACACATGACTATTCAAAATTATGCTTTAAACATCTGTAGGCAAGTTTGAGAATACAGCAGGTGTGAAGTAGACGGAAGTGTCTAGCAAGATTACATCGGTTGGTTAAGGTTTCTTCTGTTAACTCATGAAGACAGACTCCAGACTAAAAAACAAAACAAGTTAAAGATTAAGCAACAGGTTCCCTCCTCATTTTAGGCAAAGAAACATAAAACTGATAGTTGAGTCTAGAATGTTGGGGATGTTGACAGCCGAACAGAACTATTCTGTGTAGAGAAATCCTATATCATTCCCCCTGTACTTGTTTTTTTATAGTTTCATTCTTTTTTTTGTAACTGTGTCTCACAACCCCAAATGGGCATCGCAGCATCCTGATCTCTTTATATACATTGCATGTGTTGCTGCTGTCTGGGGGCACAGAACTATAATGGAATTTCAAAATGGGGTCACACAGGCCAAACTTGGGGAACCATTATTTTAGTGTTTATGTATTTCCATTCCTCAGCTGCTCTCACAATCTTAAACAAAAAAAAACCCAACAAAACCCCGTTGGACCAAGTTAAGCCTAGGCACAGAGTGACGGAACAAGCACATCCTATTATGAGTTCCCCTACAATAAGACCATGTTTGGTAAGCCAGTGGAGAACTAGGTTTTCCTTCCCTTCTAGGCTTCTTGTGGTTCCAGCAGAAACACTAGAGCAGGACATCAGTGGGGATTTCCTGCAGTGAAATAAGGCTAAGTGAAGTCTCTCTCTTTGCTCTGCAGTGTACTCACTGCTGAGGGCTGGGGAAGATTCTCATGGGAGCCCTCCCCACCACTGTCCTATTATTTATCTATTTATTTATATCCCACACCCACCTACTAATTGCAGCTCGGGCAGCTAATATAAATAAAATACAAAAAATATACAGTAACTATAAAATCCATATGATGGAACACCAAATAATACAGAGAAAACCCCCACCTCCCTAACCCACAACCTTCCACCCTTCACCCTCACCAAAAGCCTGGTCTTACATTGTGGCCCCGGACCTCTCCTCTTTTCAATGGCACAGACCTCTGCCAGGAGGGAGTTCCACACAGCCTTGGTGCAGCCACCGAGAAGACCCTCTCCATAGTTGCCCCCTGATGCACTCGAACTTCAAGAAAGGCGCTCCCGGTTGACCAAAGGGGTTGATCCAGAACCCAGGGAGTGAGGTGGTCCCGCAGACAGGCAGGGCCCAGGCCATATAAGGCATTATAGGTAGGCACCAACACCTTGAATTGGCCCGGACGACAATAGGCAGCCAGTACAAAGAATGGAGTGCTGGTATGATGTGCTCAGTGGTCTGTCCCTCAGGGCTGGCCCCAGGCGTGTGTCGCATGTGCAGCTGGGGCCCTGCGCTTGCCTGGCTAGGTGGGAGGATGCAGTCAGCTTCTCCCCCAATATGTTATTCTGCCTCCACTCCCTGGCTCCAGTCCCCATCCCTCACCTGACTGCCTCCTAGTAGTGCTGTGGGAAACTGGGAAGAACCGATTGGGCTGGGAGATAAAGCTGTTTGTAAACAAACTCCTCCTCCCCATGTGAGTGATCAGAAGGTTGTTACCTTGTAGAGAAGGTTCTTCGAGTTGGTTCCCAACATTCTCACAACTGGGTTGTGCATGCTCACCCTATTCAAATAATAGGCCACGTGATGGTCTCGAGCTCCTCTAGTGCAAAAAGCACTCTCCCTCCTTAGAACAGTTCCTTCCAACCCTTTCTAGGAATATAAGAAAATTCCATGCAGGGCTGGAAGGGTGGGTGTTATGAGAATGTTAGGAGCCATCTCAAAGAACCTTGTTTACAAGGCAGCAACCTTCTGTTCTTCGAGTGGCTCCTCACAGACCATTTTTACATGGCTCTGCTGGGTGGGTAGGGGGTCCGTGGGTGGAGCGTGCACATGGCCATATGCATCCCCACTCACAGAATTACCGCTGTTTCCCCTGGTTGCTTCGTGCGTGGGGGTGTTAGGCAGGCGCGCGCATGCACCTGCACTCATCATGGGCGTGTGCACGGCGTCATTCACATGGGACTCCCCCACCCACGGACATGCAGAAATCTGCGTGTTCATGGCTGGGAGAGGCCTGCGTAAGAAGGGCCACATTCTCACAACTGTCTTACTTATATTACCTTAGGTAGGAATTTAGGATGTAAAGCAATATCTATTCTATCTTGGAAAATCTGCAAATATGGTTCTGAGATTGTTATGGCTGCTATTTCACTAACTCTGCTTAATGAAGTTATTGCAAACAGGAATACTCTTTAAACCTGCACCCCATAACCAGTTCATTTGCACCCCCCCATATAATCAATTCATGCTGCCCCAGGGGCACAAATGATATGGTTATGGGTGGGGGGCAGTGTGAATTGATTATATGGAGGGGCAGGGGTGCAAATGAACTGGTTATGGGGTGGGGCAGTGTGAACTGATTATGGGCGCACAACTGAACTGGTTATATAGTCTCTTTTCATGGCATAATGAGCTTAATA
Source organism: Sphenodon punctatus (assembly GCA_003113815.1). NCBI lineage: Eukaryota > Metazoa > Chordata > Lepidosauria > Sphenodontia > Sphenodontidae > Sphenodon > Sphenodon punctatus. Next base: position 4,604,770 of record QEPC01004358.1, on the reverse strand, counting down.
GGCTGGCTGCATTTGGGTGTCTTGTATGTTGATAGCAGCATCTCTGGACCGGTCGCACCATGTGCATGCACAAGGCACAGGTGGCACCAGCAGCAAGAAGTAACAGGCCCTGGAGTCTCACCTCTGCACCTACCTCACTGCCCGCCCAGCTGCCGCTGAAGTGGAACCACTCCTGGGGAGTGGTGGTAGACGCTCGGCTGGGGAGGTGGGGGGCGGAAAGCATGGCCACTCAGAGGGGTGGAGAACGGGAATCCTTTCTGTCCAGAGGGAGTAAGTTTTATGTAAATTTACACATTTGCATAATTAGGCCATGCCTAATTATGCAAATTAGGCCCCACACCAAGACTTTGCACATGGCCTCACAAACCCTGGGGCTGGCCCTGCTGTCCGTGTAAGGTGGTGGGTCGCCGCGTTTTGCACCAGCTACAGCCTCTGAACCGCCACCATGGGTAGCCCCATGTAGAACATGTTACAGTAGCCCAGTCCTGAGGTGATGAAAGCATGTATGACAGTGGCCAGGTCGGAGACCGCAACAAACGGTCAAAGCTGCCGCACCAGATGTAACTGGTGGAATGCACTCATCACAGCCCCAACCGGGGCATCCAGGTGGAGCTGGAAATCGAGACGCACTCCCAGGCTATGAACCTGAGGAACCAGTGGAGGATGAACCCCGTCAATGATGGGGATCAACCCCACCGCCTTCCCCACTATCACCACCTCTGTCTTGTCGGGATTCAGTTTCAGATGGCCCACCCTCGTTCAGTCCTCCACAGCCGCCAAAGACTGGGTAAGCACCGAAACTGCTGGGCCTGGGTCAGATAAAAAGGAGTGGTAGAGTTGGGTGTCGTCAGCGTATTGACACCGAACATCAAACCCTCTCATGACCTCACCGAGCAGCTGCATATATACGTTGAACAGGAGAGGGGACAGAACAGAACCTTGCAGGACTCCACACAAGAGGTCCCAGGGAGATGGCGAACAATCCCCCAGCACCACTCAAGAACATTCCCCCCACCCAAGCTCAGTCCAACAAGTGGGTCACCAACATCTCGTGATCAACGGTATCAAAAGGTAGCTGAAGGGTCTATCGACCCCGATCCAGTTCACGGTGGAGGTCGTCCACCAAAGCTACAAGTGCAGTCTCAGTGTCATGATCCATACGAAAGCTGGACTGAATGATCCAGAAAACGGGTGCAGTCCAGAAGTTCCTGCAGCTGCCAAGCCACTACCTGTTCAATAACCTTCCCTAAAAAGGGAAGGTTAGAGACAGGCTGATAACTGGCAAGGGAATCAATGTCAAGCGATGGTTTCTTGAGCAGAGGCCACACCACTGCCTCCTTGACGGAGATCGGCACTCTGCCCTCCTGAAGGGAGGCACTAACCACCTCCGCCAGCAACGGCCCCAGCATCTCCTGGCTGGCCTTAACCAGTCATGATGGGCATGGGTCCAGTTCACAAGAGGTGGCTCCACCAGCCCCAGAACATCCCCCATATCTGTGGGCAACACCCACTGAAAGTGATCCCACAAAACTGGACAGGATGGGGCTTCCATAACCTCTGGTTCTCCTATTGTAATCAAGCGCGGCATTGAACTCATGGTGAATCCAAGCGATTTTATCTGCAAAGTAATCAACATGTCACAGTGGGCACTGGAAAATTCCAGGTGGAAGGAGGCCAGACTGACAAGCCCCCTCTCACCACTCACAAAAGTTCCGCTAGACAAGTCTTTGCAGATGCTATGAGGGCAGCAAAGAATGCCTTCTTTGCTGCCTGCACAGCCATAGTATAGGCTTTTAAACTAGCTCTATGTAGTAGTAGGAGTAGTAGTAATTTTAATAAAGCACACCATGGTCATAGCTTAAGACAAAACATACATACAAACATACATAAAATACATAAATAAGCAAACAACACGTAATACAATCGTCCTTAAGGATTCAAGCCAGATTCCACCCAGCCCTGTTACACCTAAAAGAATTTCAGTCCATATAAGGAAATCTTTTAACAGCAACAGTAAAATAAAAAAGGGTACAGGGTCCCAAAAGGGCCACCAAAACCACCAGGACTAAGGAGAAAGCATAGGTAACTTAAAATCCAAAAACTGCTGGCATCTAGCAAATGCCACCGCTAAAAATTTGATGAAAGAAAAAGTGATATCAGGCTAGCAAGCTGCAAGAAAAAAAGCTCAAATAGGCTTCATCTGTGCAACCCGGAATTTTGTCCAAAAAGGGCTTAAGATGTTCCAGACGAAGCCGGTCATAAAGGTGACACCGAAATGCGACATGACTAGTGGTTTCTGGCTCCAAGAAATCGTATGGGCACAATCTCTGGGAGGCCCTAATCCCGACAAGCCGCCCTTCCCATAGCTGCGTAGGCAGGGCATTAAATCTAGCAGCCATATACAGCCATTTTTCTCTGGCTGAATGACCCTCTACCAGATAAGGTGCTAATTTATCCATAGGAGGAGCCCACTCCAAATACCGATTCATATGGGATGACCCGCCCACACACGCCCTGTCAATCTGACTGTCAACGTCTTGCCAGCGGACGGCGATTAATTTTGCAGCAGTAGCCAAATCCTTAGTTGTTAAAAACTCCCTAGACAGACCAATACATGCAAGATGCAACTCCACCCCTTTTGCCCACGTACTCTTGAAAGGATCCTCACGTAGGTATGGAAAGAGGCCCTTTTGGTTTAGGTCCATAGATTTAACCCATAGCTTGTGGGCCAAAACACACGCCCTAAAGGTCCATTTTCTCTGCCCCAGCTCCAGATGAATAGCCGCACCTAGGGTACCCCCTGGTGCTCGGAGCAAGGCCCTAAAGAAAGAAGATTGCGCCGTATCTACTTTTGAGCTAGCAAAAGGGGCCCCTAGCTCTGTGTTACAATCTGTCACTTCAGTACCCAAACGGCACCACTGTCACTTCAACTGCTGCCCTTTCTGCTTCAGCCACCGCAGAGCCTCTGTGAACCAAGGCGGTCTACAGTGCTGACGCTTAAGGAGCGGACGCCTAGGAGCTGTTCGGTCGATGTCCTCAGTCAGCAAAGCATTGCAATGAGGTCATCGAGCGACTGGTTGTCAAGATTAGAGGGTAGCTCCCTAAGAGCATTCTGGAACATCTCTGGTTCCATTAGCCTCTGGGGGCAAACCAACCAAACTGGTTCCACACCTCTCCAGGGGCAAACCAGGAAACTGGCCTGTAGGAGGTAATGAGCCGTCCATGACAAGGATGGATCTGACTTCTGAGCTGAAGCCATGGGGAATTCGGAGGGGAGGGGAGCGAGCGGGAGGCATCAGTAAATGCAAAAGACCACCAATTTATTCATAATCCTATTAAAAAATACTTACCAATGATGATGATTATGATAATGAGGACAACTGCGATTAATATTGCCCACATCTGGGGAAAAACAAACGAACCTTCAATTTATTCCACTCGCTTAAACACATGTAAGATTACTCCATTCACTTCTCTGCTGTAAGGGTAGCTACGAAAACACAGTCTTTTAATCCCAAACAAAAGCTATTTTAAGACCGAGGCAAAGCGGATGCTCAAATAGAGTCGGACCCTCTAAAGTGCTTCATTGGCAAAATCCCCAGTAAGGTGAATGGGGCTTGCAATACTGGGATATTTTGAGGATGCCAATATGTTACGCTGAACGTTGCAATGATCCTTCAAACTATTGCATTATGAACCTAAGAATTGCAGAGTAAGATTAAGTTGAATATATGCCATTTCTTGGAATTCCCTTTTCAAATAAATAAATTAGCAATCTCCCTGCTTGTTAGCATGCAATTATCTGTGAGTGAGTACTGGAAATATTCATTCAAGTGATCGTTACCTTGCAGTTCTTCCACCAGTACTTTCTTTTCAGCTTGGCAGCACTGGTCTCAAACTGGGATGCTCCTGCTTGCAATGCGTCAGCACGATCATCTAACTCCGACAGCTTCTGATCCCGTTCCAACACCTTGTCCACGTTCACTCTCATGATGTCCACCACCTGTATTTGTTAATGGTCACAGTAAATTACACCAGATATTCTCCTAGACAGTTTAAGTGTGTGCTGTAGATCATGAAAGAGCAGTTTAAGATTCAGAATACCAACAGATATGGCCCCAGTCCAGAGCTTCTGGGAAGGGGGGGGGGGAAGAGAAGGATAGACACTGACATAGGCCATTTTTACATGGATGCCCCCTGCCCTGTGTTTGCCCGTGTGAACACTGAGTGGGATGGGCGGAGGTGCATGCATGCTCCTGCACCACACACACACACAAACCATTTGTGTAAAAACAGCCATAGCTGTGCCAAGAGCACTCTGAAGGGATGTGGCTGACATGACCTCACTTTCCACAATGCTCCAGAGCACTCCTGGCACGTAGCCCCAGCCAAGAGCAGTCTGCAGAGTGTGTGGCTGAACCAGGAATGCTCTGTGGGGTGCAGGTTCCCAGCTCAAAGTAGCTTCCCTTTCTCACCTTCAAAGTGGCCCTACCAGGAGGGCCTGGTAAAAGAGGAAGGCAGACCACACTTAACAGGAGACGGGGGAAGGGAACCGCAGGCCAGAGGCTCCCCACTCCAGGTTAGAAAAAAAAACATTTGTGGAATTAAGCACAGTTTAGTTAGAAGTTCCCAAAAGCTTGCTTATTTTAGACACCAACTCTTAAACCTACCTATTCTTCCATTTGTAAGTTAGTGTAAAGTAGCAAGTGGTCAGCATTGTATGAGAGCAAGTCATGAAAGCCTCAACTGGCATTTTAGTGAAGTTTAGGTAATGCACCATCTTGTTGGCAAAGCATCAAGTTCTGAAGGGACCGATACACTGCCTTATCCTGCCAGTTCAAGGGAGAGGATAAAGTTTGTGTCTTTCGACTTCCACAACCATAAGGAATCCCATGTGCGTTAGTAGCACCTAGAACAATGAAGCTCGCTGTTTCAAGCCAAGCACCCCAACTCTACCTTGTACTTGGGTCTCTCATAAAAGGGTGGAAGAGTGCAACTAAACAGCATCATTGTAGTAGCAGGCTAGCACCTGGAAAGCATTAAAGGATTGCTGCAGCTCATGCAACTTCAAGTTGCAAGGCCAGCAAATGAGGAAGCTGATGAAGAATGAACTATCCCTTTGTTAACTGGAGCGATCATGTTTAATTTCAAACACTTTTTATCTGCCTTCTCTTTGTTGGGCTCTGCTAACTCCACCAGCCGCAGGGCTGCTGAAGACAAGACACATACATACCTCATCGACTTGGTGCTGGGTCTGCTGAAGGCGGCGATTACTGCCAGCTGCAGCATTCGTGTTGCTAGGACCACCTGTAGACCTGCAGAGGTAGGGACAGTTGCAATTGTTACAACATTGATGTGTTTTTGTGAGGTACTCCAGCCATGGACAAGGGTTAGGCGTGCTAAATGTTTGTATAATCAGCACTAATGATCAACCATGTCCTAATGAACATACAGTCTAATCAGTAATAGCTACACATTGGCCAAGACTCCAATGAGAGTTATAGTTCTTTGAACCCAAAGAGAAAAGTATATCAAGTACCAGTCAGGATTGTGACCCCATCCACAGACAGCACAACCCCACTGGGGGTCATGACCTACAGTTTGAAAAATTCCAATCTAAATAGAGATGCAGACAGGAAAGCTTAAGACCCGGCACAGGGGGCAGTTGATTCAACCTATAAGGCCAGCCTAGCAACAGCACCAAAGTGTATTAGTAGCTTCCCAGATAGAGAATCTGTATACAAATCAAAGCAAAAACGTAGACCCCAATGGGCGTATCTGAAAAGGAATCTGGCAGCTAGGATGTGGCAGAGGAAAAGAAAGTTTCACGTAACAGTTGCGTTTCACAACGACCAGTTGTGAATTAGATCCATGCCCATCCTGGCTGGTAAAAGCGAGGGGTGCTCTTGGATCCACTGTTGCACTTGGATGGCCAGGTTGTGGGCGGTGGCCAGGAGTGCTTTTCACCAACTTCATCTGGTAAGAAGGCTGCAACTTTTTTTTTTTTTTTTTTTTAAAAATCAGACTCCAACTTGGCCACCATCATCCATGCCTTCATAACCTCAAGGATAGGCTATTGCAGTGAGCTCTACGTGGAGCTGCCCTTGATGACTATTTGGAAGTTACAGTTGGCATAGAATGCAGCAACAGCTTCTATCGGGGGTGGGTCACTGGGAGCACATTACACCAGTGCTCCAGTCTGCACTGGCCGACTTTCCGGACACAATTCAAGGTGCTGGTTTTGATCTATAAAGTCCTACACAGCTTGGACCACAGGTAGCCTAAAGACCGCCTCTTTCCTTACGTTCCGTCAGTTTCCAAGGTCGGCCGAGGGTGCCTTCTTGCGAGTACCAACTGTTCACGAGGTTCGTAGAACGAGGGCAATGTGGAGTCTTTGGTGGCTGCTCCACAATTATAGAACTCTCCCCACCATGGAGGTCTGCCTAAGCTAGAGCCTGCTCATCTTTTGGAAGAGCTGCAACACCTCTTTGTTTGACCAGGCGTTTGGCAGGCTGGGATAGGGTTGGGTAGAATTTTATTCATTCATTCATTCAGTTTCTACCCCACCCTTCTCCTGAAAACTCAGGGCAGTTCAGTCACAAAGAACATAAAAATGGTTTAAAACCCCTAGACCCCACCCACCAACCCTCTCTCTAACCCCTGCCCCCAATGCTGCCAAATGTCTGCCCAAAGAGGTCTTACATCTGTCCTGAGCAGAATTGGGTAGAGGGTTTTTAAAATGATTATATTTTTTGTATATGTTTATGACGTATATATGTTTACATTTATCGCTCTTATTTTTTTTAAGCTGCCATGAGCTTTTGAGGGAAGGGCGGAGTAAAATTGAATTGGAACAGGGAGGAGCAAAGCTAACTTTAGCCATGATACTTTAGGAACTATTTCAGACCACCACCACCAATGATACACTGGAGAAACAGACTAGCACTTGCAGCTCTGGGCCACAGCTTTAACAGAACTACAGTTCTCAAGAGACTTCAACCCATAGTCTGAAATTCTGCAGCAGAAGCTCACAGACTACAGGTCATGGCCCCAGGTAGGATCATAATTTTTACTGGCGTACACTGATTTTTGGGGTCACAGAATTATATTTAAATCTTAACATGGGGCCATTCAGGGAAGTAATCTGGGAATCTTTGTCTTCCAGACATTTGTATGTGCCTCTAACCATTTTCCTTGACCACCCATAAATTATTTCTGCTGTATCAGTTTCAGTTCTGGTGTTATCCAGGTGAGGGCACACCATTGCTTTATATATACCAGCTGAATTTAGCTACCTAATATTCACTTGTCACTTTATTCTCTGCTCAGGCAAGATTTACACTTAACAGAGAAAAAGACAACAGTATAATGGCTACCATAGAAGTCAATGGGTGTTTTGCTATGCGGTGTTTCCATATCGATAGCAGGGATGCAGAGACAGGATGTTGAAACCCTTATTCATCCACACCATGTAGATGTTTCTTGATCTGGCCTAACCCCTGATTCACCGGACCATGTTTTCTTAGAGTTTGATTTTTATTGTCATTTCACTGATGGAAAAGCAGTTCTTGCTATGAATACAACATGGTGGCCAACTGTGGAATGAAGTTTGTTGTGTGCCAACGTTTTAATAGCACTGCAGGAGGAGGGAGAAACCACCCAAGTTCCTTATCACAAGTGAAAATTCCCCAGAGTATCTGTCTAGAGAAACTACACCTTTCTTATGTTGGCATATAAGGAATAGCCTGATGAACAGCTAGTAGCACACACCAGAACCTACGTTTAATGCCAGCAATAACAGAAGCTGAACAGAACTGCAGTACTTACCATGCACTTTTGTAACTTGGTTTGGGTCAAGCATTGTGCTACTGTTCTTCAGTAGCTTAGAGAGCATTAAGCTTTTTACAAGAGTTACAGAAGATTAAAACCTGCGAGGTACTCGCTGTAGTCTAGCGCCTCTCACAAATGCCAAATTCAAAATTTAAAAGTGAACTTTTCCCTCCTGAAAAGTTTTTGTCACTTGACAGGAAATACCATTCCCAGAACACGTTGTATACATTAAATGAACCGTTTTAATGGAATTTTATGTTTTACTTTCCCTTGCTGCTTTAAATCAACTGGCAGAGAAGTTGCCTCCATCTCCCTTAAGAGGCATACAGTGCAGGCAAGAGCTTTCATGTGACTCAGCGAACCCCATGTGATTGAGTAATCAGTGCATTATACTTCTTACCTTGCATGAAAAATCTCTATTTAGAGAACTAAGGGAGTCAAAACAAGCTATAGCAGCTGCCAGACTAAGAAGCAGGAACGGGCAAACCCTCCCAATAGTTCACATAATGCCATTACTAACCGAGACCCACATAGTGCCATACTACCCACGTTTCATGCCCACAGCAGTTTCAGACCCGCTCTAGCTCAGTCCCACAGAAAAGCAGACCAGTACGCCAAACATACAGGCTGAGAGAGGACCCTCCCGAGTCCTGATCACGGGCTGGGCGTGGGGCAAGTGGCTGTGTGCAGAGCGCATGCAGCTCTGAAGCTCTCGCAGCAGCAGCAGCAGCAGCAGCAGCAAGAAGGGATGGGCTGGGTTCTTCACACCCAGTTTCTTGACCTTTACCGTAGATTTCTTTCACTTTCCCCTCATTTACAGGGAGGGGGCAGCATGTCAGGTCCCAGCCTGGCAGCTAGGTTAAATGCCCCTGCCTAGGACAGGGCTGGGAGAACAGCTAGGAGACGGGAAGGGGCAGCCTCCACAAAGAAGGGCGGGAGGGAGACAGACGCCCAGCCGCAGCCCCCCAATCCAGGGGTCGGGAAGCACCAGGCAGGCAGAGCCCCTAGGGAGCTGCTTCCTCGGGGGCAAGCTGCAGAGTCCCCGCTGACCAGACTCACATGTTGGCGGCGGGCGAGCGGACAAGACGACTACCAGACTCCTGCGAACGGGCTAATCGGGCCGGAAACAGGCTCTGGAGCTAGCGGTAGTGGCGGCCGCCGGGATATGACGGGGAGGCAGGCGGGGCAACGCGGGGAGGCAACCTCCGCCCCTCCAGGCTCCACCCAGCCCAGCTGTCCTGTCCCCACGTGTCCCGGAGGTGTTTTGGGGGGTGGGACGCCGAGGCCGTAGTATTCCCGGTGTGAGATGTTTCTCTGCGTCTCTCTCCCCGGAGCGGCCGGGCCGGGCCAGCAGCCGGCTCTAGTCTAAGAAAACCTTCCCGATGATTTCACCCCCGCCACAGGGTGCTCTAGAGACACTTGTGACCCGGCCACCTCATGAGGGGGAGGAGCAGAGCCCGTGCAGATTTTTAAGAACACATGAAAAATACATGTTACAGGGCTCAATCCGTTTTATTTACGGCCAGAGGCCAAATCACCTCACAGGGCTTCAAGCATCAATGCAGGCCCCACATGTATTTTTCATAAATGTTCCCTAATGAACACTTATGTGAGGCCGCCTCACTCCCAGGGTCCTGGATCAGCCCCTGCGGTCATGGGGGAGGGGAGGCGCCCTGTTGGAGGTCCCTCTGGTTGCTCGGGGGCCACGCAGGATAGGGCGTTCTCCGTGGCTGCTCCGCACCTTTGGAATTCCCTCCTGGTGCAGACCCGTCTGGCCCCGGCCTGGCCCTCAGTTTTCCGTAGGAATTGTAAGACCTGGCTGTTCCATCAGGTGTTTGGCGAGGGAGAAGGGTGAGGGTGGATGGGGTGTAGGGTCGGGGGTGGGTTTTTCCCTCATTTTTACTATTTATTATTGTACGGTGTTTTTATATGTTTTGTTTTATTGATTTGATTTTGTTAGCCGCCCCGGGCTACCCGGCAGGAGGGGTGGGGTATAACTTTTATAAATAAATAAATAAATAATAAATACAAATTTGCAAAGGTGGCAACCCTATGTGTGTCCCTGGGAAGCACCTGGTGCAAGCCTGAACCTATGGAGTGGACACTCGCTAGCATAGCGCCACAGTGTGCTCAGTGCCTGGGAAACCCATCCTCTTGCTTCAGGCATAGGGAGGACTTTCAGCCCGTGGGATGGGGCAGATACATGGATACATCTCTGGGTTTGCTTAGTGGCTGTGAAAGCAATGGCTCAACCCTCCATCCATTAAAGTTAATGGGAGCTGGTCTACTGATTATAATGGATGGAGAAGTCGGCCCATACAGCCATGTTGTGTCGTGGTTGTTTCTAAACCTCCCCTCTTTCTGCCTCATGCTTTTCTGTGGGCGTCTTTTAACATAACAAAGATCGGGAGTCAAACCCCCTAAGCACGTGTTTCGCTGTTGTGTGTAAGCACCATAACAATCCCAACACCAGTTTGGACACCCATTGAACACGCGATGTGAACACCATTGCCTCACAAGGACAATTTGCGTGTTTTGGCTGAACAAGTGGCTAACGTTGTGTCTAATGATATCGCATGGCGTGTTTAGCAGCTACAACATGGGGAACAAAGCAGCAGCGCTTGCGTGCTGAGATTGGGTGGCGAGCAAAACACCAATTTGTCCCAAGATGGACTGTGTGTCTAAGCAGCGCCACATGGTGAACACGGGGTCAAACCGGTGTTCATATCAAGGTCAAAACACACATTCAGACACCTGTTGACATGTTTAAAGACACCCTGTGTCTTGATTGAACTCTCACTGTCGCTTCTTCCCAAGTATCCTACTGATTGCTCTAGATCTGAGTCTCAGATAAGGTAAGCAAGTAGATAGGAAAATGCTAACCGCTGGTAGGATGTAAACTAATTAATTTCCTCATGTAGGCTGCTCCTGCCTGGAATGAATAGCAGCTCAGGGTGTGGCAGGGGGTGTCACAGAGAGGTAGGCCTTGCTGACATGACGCCTCACAGGCATAGTTTGAGGCTATATTGACTGTGGCCTTTGAACAGATGTGCGCAGTGCACCCAAATCGTGTCCCATCTTGAAGCCAAACCAGTCTCTTACCTCCCTGACTCCCAGCGGTAGGGGCTTTATCTACATCCTCACAGTCTCTTCCTCTGAGCAGGATTTACTGTTGGAGTTGCCTCTGCAAAACACACTAATAACAGCTGTTAGGTCACTGAGAAGATTCCCAGAACAGATAAGGCTCTCATTGCCTCTGGCACCTCTCAGAGCAGCAGCAAACAGGACAGCATAGACAGTATTATTAATTAATGATGCCAGGTACTGCAGGTAGGTCCCTGTCTCTGTTCCAGGGCATTGGCTGAAATTTTTCTCTATATAAACACAGTCATCAAAAGTATAAATCCTACTGATTGTTTCCAAAAGGTCTAATCTAGAACACACACATTGTCTTTGTTGTATCTATTTCTTCTTTGTACTGATTTGACATGCTCAGAAATGTGCTAATGTATCCTGCTGGAGTAAGTTTCAGTGTAGTTTGTGTGGATGGGTACAATATGTAGCGTGTGGCTTGCAGAGGGAAATAATAAAAGTATATCCATGCTTTGAAATGTATTTATTATGTCAGGATGTTCCATGTACTTTTTCATAAATTAGTTTAAATCCTGTACTTTTATGTGGGTTAGGGGGCTTCTGCTTTCACTACAAAATTTTAATTACAAGGGAGTTCAGCCCAGTTAGATGCTAAAGCACACTTCTGAAGTTTGCTTAAAATCCATAGTATCTCACAAATACAACCCACTACTCTGAAAGTGGAGTTGATGGCAGGATTTGTCACTGAGAGCTGAGTGTGCTAGCAAGTCAGCTCAGGAAGTAAGCCTGGGACTTTGGCCCTTTTCACATGGGTGCCCCCTCCCCCCTTGCACACATGTGCAGAGGGAGGCTTGTGAACGCTGCAGCAGGTGGGGGGAGGGGGGAATGGGGGGCCCCCCATAGGAACGGCGCCTGCGGTGGGTGGGCGTGCTCCAATGCCAGTTGCTCTCTGCGTGGAGATGGGTGGGATGGGCGTGCGAGGGGGCTAGGGTGGCCATACCTCCCCTTTAAAAGAGGATGCTTATGAAAAATGCATGGTGCAGGGTTGCCCTGGAATCAATGCGGCCCTGCAACATTTATTTTTCGTAAGTGTCCTCTTTTACCCAAGCCCAAGCCTATTGTCATTCCGGCGGTGTTGTAAAACCTGGCTGTTCGCCCAGGCCTTTGGGGGGTGGGTGGGT